>JACEEZ010014860.1:297500-305000 GCA_016584305.1 Chionoecetes opilio
ACGTCCCTAATACCCTCCATCCCGTCCTGTTCCTCGTCCTTCATCCCTCTCCCCTGTGACCCCATTATTAAGACTGTCACGGATCAGATCGACTCGACAAAATCTCTTTCTTTTGTCTTTGTTATTCTTTCTCACGCGCGTTGTTTCCAAAATAAAGCCTCATGGTGTGCTGTGTTCTGCCTCTGTGGTGGTGGTGGTGGTGGTGGTGGTGGTGGCGGCGGCGGTGTTGGGAATGCAAGACGTCACTCCCCTTCTTATACCACGCTATGTAATTGCCTATGACTTAAACGCTATGTGATTCTGCTGCAATATTTATGCTTGCGACCCCAACTCTTAAACTCCCTCCCCTTACCTCTAGCTAGTTACACCCCCTACCCCCCCCACCTCTCCTCCTCCCCCTAACAGCCGAACCCTACTGCTACATGCCCCTCCCGACCCCCTACCCCGCCCTTCCCTTCCCGCCCCGCCAGCACACGCAGCGTCCAGGTGTGATCAATAAGGTGTGTTTGGTGGGTCACGAGCGAGCGGGGGATACAGGTGACTCCAGGTGTCTCAAGGCCACCTGGAATAGTCTCGATTAATTCCTCTTTCATTTTGTTTTCCTTTTTAACCCCTTGACACCCAGAACGTAATTTCCATTGTTATTTGGGTACCATTAGACGATTTTTAGTGAATATAAGCAATATTTTATAGATGTGACCTGTTAAGTATTCTTGTTGACTAACTAATTTGGTATATTCAGTTATTTTTCGTAATTTTATGGCTGACAACAGACGATCTTTATAGCAAAGGAAAGATCTGGGTGTGAAGGGGTTAAAAATCTGACTTCATTAATTTCATTCGATATTTTCCCATTCTCTCCTATCTTTTTTTTGTTTGTTCTGTATCCATTGTCCAGTTTTGCGTCTTTTAGTACATTTTCATATTTTATTTTTTATTTTCATTCTGTTTGGCTTCGTTTTTATCTTTCGTATCTTTGCTTTTGGTGTATTTCTTCGTTTTCTACTTCTCCCACTAGACTTAGATGACAAAAAAAAAAAAAAAAAAAAAATCCTTTCGTAATAAATCCCAATAATAAATGCTTTCAACTTGATCCCTTTTCTATCTTTTCGTTGTATGTCATCTGTTCTTGCTTCTATTCTATCCTTTATCCTCTATATACATTTATTCTATCCGACTGACAGTGATAAATTTAATTAGGCATGAAATTGGTAAATCCTTCTGTCCTTCTACTCTCTCTCTCTCTCTCTCTCTCTCTCTCTCTCTCTCTCTCTCTCTCTCTCTCTCTCTCTCTCTCTCTCTCTCTCTCTCTCTCTCTCTCTGCTACTACTACTTCTACTTCTACTACTTTTTTTTTTTTTTTTTTTTTTTTTTACATCACAGGGAACTGGCCAAGGGCACAACAAAAATGGGTAACACAAAGCCCGCTGAGTTGCCAGTCCCTATAAAGAAGACAGTAAGAGAATAAAATAAAAACAAAGGGGTAGGCCAATTTAGTTCGGGTAATTTTAGTTCAATTTAATAGTAGTTACTACTACTATTACTACTACCACTACTATTGCATTTCACTGTTATTATTAATATTGCCTTTCTTCATCTTCTCGTCACAGATTAAGGTCACAAGGTAGAATCAATGACGTCTAATTTTCCTTCCAGTGTTCGTATGTGTGTGTGTGTGTGTGTGTGTGTGTGTGTGTGTGTGTGTGTGTGTGTGTGTGTGTGTGTGTGTGTGTGTGTGTGTGTGTGTGTGTGTGTGTGTGTGTGTGTGTGTGTGTGTGTGTGTGTGTGTGTGTGTGTGTGTGTGTGTGTGTGTGTGTGTGTGTGTTATTCACCCACGGTCTTGTCCACGCGAGCTGGCTCGCGATCGCCAGTTTTCGCCCTCTCAGTGCGAGCTTGGAGCTCATTATTACCGATCTTTGGGCAATGCTGGGACCTCACACACCACACCCCCCCATCCCCTTGCTCAAGTGGGACAGTAACCGCCCGAATTTGTCAGTGAAAAATCCCCGGGAGTGTGTGTGTGTGTGTGTGTGTGTGTGTGTGTGTGTGTGTGTGTGTGTGTGTGTGTGTGTGTGTGTGTGTGTGTGTGTGTGTGTGTGTGTGTGTATACTCGCTTTACTGACGTAGAAGAATGACGTGTACTTATTTTTCTTCTATACATACATACATACATGAACAAGGTTGATGGTCATGTAAGCAGTAAAATATTATTCGTGGCAGAGTGGCACGTAAGGAGGAGGAGGAGGAGGAGGAGGAGGAGGAGGAGGAGGAGGAGAGGAGGAGGAGGAGGAGGAGGGAGGAGGGAGGAAATAATTAATGTAGCGACTAAGGGGGCAGGTGGTATAATTACTTGTGACTCACCTGTACACACACACACACACACACACACACACACACACACACACACACACACACACACACACACATGAGTCATATAACTGTTCTGTATCATTATCATCACTATTATTGTTGTTTTTGAGTAATAATAGTAAAAACCAGAGAGAGAGAGAGAGAGAGAGAGAGAGAGAGAGAGAGAGAGAGAGAGAGAGAGAGAGAGAGAGAGAGAGAGAGAGAGAGAGAGAGTATAACTCACCCGCGCTCATCACCGGAGGACAGGCTGGAGGCGGTGGAGGAGGGCAGTGGGGACGGCGATCTGTCCTTGGCGTACACACTCCTCCTTCCCCTGTCCCTCCCTGACGCAGCAACCACCGGAGACACTTGCCTCTGCCGGGACAACACAATTCAGCCACAGAACAGCGTCATTAACTTCACTTTAGTCTACTTGAGAGAAAATATATCATCAACGGATTAACGTAATTTCCATTTGTGGTCTGAAAGTATAGTAGTTTAAGTTTATTGTTAGGAAAAAAGGTTGTTTGTGTTAGTTTATGCGTTACCTTTCCGTTTTCTGTGGTCACCTCGACGTCATTACTGCCAGAGAAAACGGATATGCCGCTGTCCCTTGTTGTGGCGGAACCCTTGGGACGCGATAGATTACGTTCCAATAACATAGCCTCCCTCGCAACATCCTCCTCCTCCACTTCGCCCTCACTCGCCGCGTCTTCGTCGTCATCGTCGTCGTAGAAGTCGGAGTTAACATCGTCCTCCTCCTCGTCGAAGTCGTCTGGGTGAGGGTGGCGGCGGAGGTCTTGGCCAACGGAGCGGCGGGACACGGCCGAGAGGGGCGGGATGACGCGGTGGGTGGAGGCGGCGCGCGCTACCACCAAAGTGTCGCCTGGCGAACCCCAAAGAATGTGGTAAAGTGACTCGCTCCTCAATATAACAATAAAAACATCTGAATAATTAATATAGGCTATACAAATAATAATAATGAAAAAAAGAGAAATGAATGAATACAAAAATAATGGAATGAAAAATATATATACGTATATATATGAATAGAAAGAAAACATCGCATATGCCATTAGCTCGTATCTCCATGAAGTCTTTAACATTTAATACCGATATATAGCTAATCTCCTAAAAAAAAATGAAAGGATCCCAATATTCTTTACATTTCATAAGATCACAAGTACAATGGTTATAATATTAGTTTTACAAGCGAAAGATACGTTGGTTCAGAGGACTATTACAGACTATAACTTAGAGTTCCGAATGTCACTACCTGCTAGAACTAAGGTAACGCGTAGACCAGCGGTTCTTAACCTGGGGGGCGTGGGTAATTACCTAGGGGGGCGTGAGCCAAGAAAGAAAAAGGAAGAACTTTCAATTATTTAACTTGAAGCTCGGCCTTCGCTTTAACATAAAGCTCGCTCGCGAGGGTGAGCGAAAAAAAGTCTGTACAGAGAAGAAAGTGTGGCTGAAAAACTCTGCGGTGACACCATGCCGGATTTAACTAACTGTAGACTTCTGCAATATATAATTTTTATTTATTTTTTATTATTTTTACTATTATTATTTTGAAATATCTTGGTTGAAGAAGTGAAAGGAAGGGGGGGGGGCATGGAGGCAAGGACAAACTACTAAAGGGGGCATGGTGATAAAAAGGTTAAGAAACACTGGCGTAGAGGATGATTATGCAGGAGGTAATACAGGAAGAGGCAATCTATCAGTCCTTTACTGTGCATGGAGGACAAACTACTGCAGGGGGGACTAAAGGCTACAGACACGCTATCCGGTACTCCAACTGTATTACATGAACCCCCACCTCTCTCTCTTCTCTCCCTCCTCTCTCTCTCTCTCTCTCTCTCTCTCTCTCTCCCTCTCTCTCTCTCTTTCTCCTCTCTCTCTCTCTCTCTCTCTCTCTCTCTCTCTCTCTCTCTCTCTCTCTCTCTCTCTCTCTCTCTCTCTCTCTCTCTCTCTCTTTCTCACGTACCCAACACCTCCCTTAACAAGCGTGTCGTGTACCTATTGTCCCCTTCCGTCCAAA
Source organism: Chionoecetes opilio (assembly GCA_016584305.1). Taxonomy (NCBI): domain Eukaryota; kingdom Metazoa; phylum Arthropoda; class Malacostraca; order Decapoda; family Majidae; genus Chionoecetes; species Chionoecetes opilio. The sequence continues at coordinate 301,891 of JACEEZ010014860.1, forward strand.
GACATCCGCAGAAAGGGGGAGAGAGAGAGAGAGAGAGAGAGAGAGAGAGAGAGAGAGAGGAGAGAGAGAAGAGAGAGAGAGAGAGGAGAGAGAGAGAGAGAGAGAGAGAGAGAGAGAGAGAGAGAGAGAGAGAGAGAGAGAGAGAGGAGAGAGAGAGAGAGAGAGAGAGAGAGAGAGAGAGAGAGAGAGGAGAGAGAGAGAGAGAGAGAGAGAGAGAGAGAGAGAGAGAATAATTATATTTCTATCTTACATGTGGTGGTTCTGGTTTGATTTTGACACACAGCAAGAATAAGTGTGATATAAATCAACTACATTATTTTTGTCAGCAATAAAAAGGCTGAAGGAAATGAACGAAAATTTTTCTTCAACTTGAACTGGGACAAAACTCTGCGGGGTTACAGCCGATAGTTCCCGGGGGCAGGTAAGGAAAAGGGGACAAGGGGTTTGACGTGTGACAACCATAGTCTGCGGGAAACTTATCTGAGGAGAAAAATGATACAGAAAAATATAACAGTGGCACACAAACACACACACATACACAGGACCAGTTGATGAATGAAAAGAAACAATGTAACTTTTTTTTCCTTCATAGGTATGCGAATTGCGAAATACTTGAAGTTTTCATGCGAAATAGGTAACCAAAAAAACGAAGAGAGAAAAAAAAGAGCGCTGAAGCAGTCTGCGTGACACACTCCCATAATATAAAAGAGAAGTCTTGAAACACGAAAACTACAACAGCAGGAAAACGACCTCTCCCTAACATCAAATACCAGAGGCAGCGTGTCTCCTCCCACCCACCACACACACCACCCACACCCCACCCACCACACACACCCCACACACCCCACCCACCACACACACGTGCCTGCATATCATTACCAGGCCTGAAAACTAGACGAGCGTGTTTGAACTTTGCGTTACATGCTAGAAATGAAGGGACAAAAAAAAACTGTTCTGAGAAATGGTCAAATGTGTGGACGAAGAGGGTAGGCGGGAGGCAGGGAGGAGGACGAGGAGGAGGAGGAGGACGAGGTAGACGAGGCGGGAGGGTAGCGGGGAGGCACTGTGGGAGGCCGCCTGTGTACGCTACCTTGGTCCAGGGGCGCGAGGGCGTTGATCCGGCGAGGCATGGTCGGGGAGCGGCTGGCAGGTCTTTCCCCCCCTCTAGCGCTGCCCTTGCCGCCTCCGCCCCCTCTTGCACCGTACTTGTTGGGCAGGAGCGCGTATCCTGTGCGGGGCAGGAAATGAGAAGTGTCAGTGATGAGGTGGGAAGGATGGAGGAAGATAGATGGGGAGGAAAGGAAGGAAAGGAGGGAGAGGGGGATGTTGATATAGGGGGGAAAAGGTACGTATATAGGAAAAAGAGAAAGGGAGAGAAAGAGGGAAGGAGAGGGGATGGGAGGGGAAAGGGGATAGAACAGACAGCTCCTACATGAGAAAATGATATCCCTTAACATGTATTTTTTGATACAAGAAAATATTTTAAGTTTTCATCCGTTTTGCAGGTACGCCTATTTTCATATTTGACACATTGCGTGCGTATAAGCTAAGTCTGGGTGACTTATTGCAATGGTAGCTATTTTTTCACATAATAGACGTAGGGTGGCACTTGGTATAAAAAACAAATTACTCAAACTATAAATGCAATGCTATAAAAAAGAAAAAGAGAAAAAAACTAAAGTCGACAATTCCTCATTTTACCTCATCTAGATACAACACTACTAATCCCATCACTAGCTTTGTGTTCACGTTCACGGTATCACTTCAACACGCATTCAGATATTCTTACGTGCGATGACTGATTGACTGCACTTTTAAAACACGTTATTTAGCGCAGTAACGATAAGAACCAGGATACAGTATGACCGAGGACACTAAAAATCTATCCCCCTCGATAGACGAGTAAAGCTATGTCCACACTACGACTCACGTTGCGCAATATGATGCACAAATTTTGTTGCGTGATGTGTTGTGCATCACGTGTGTGTCCAAACTACACCTTAGCCTGATGCGCAACAGTGGCTGACTTGTGCCAGAGAGAGGCAGATAATGATAATATAAGCCTCTGATACAAAGAAAGATCCTTGCAATAATAATTATAATCCTTCAATAGTAAGAAGAATCCTTGTAAATAATATTAATAAGCCTTTGATAGTAAAAAAAGAAACGGCAGACACGACAGCTCGACGGCTCAACGAGTTGCAAAAGTTGCTAGATTTGCACCGAGCATTACTCTCTAGCAATACTCAACACGAAAATAGAGTTCCAGCAACGAGTTGCGCATCACGTTGCGTAATGTGAGTCCAAGTGTGGACGGGCCTTAAGAGAAGGAGGAGGAAGAGGATCAAGCAAGACAAACAAAAGTACAGCGCAAGAGAGGCAATAAAGATGTTGATAAAGAATAATATACAACTGTTAAGGAGTCGCATATAGAGAGGCTGCTAAGTTATAAATAACTAGAACGTTGTAGAGTCCAAGACCTATATATCTAAATATATTTTACTATATAATATATTTAAATATATAGATCTTGATAGAGTTTAAACGCTAAAGCACCACCCACACGCACTATCTTCTGAACATTGGCTTACCGTAGATAACACTATAGTCGCCACCTGCAATAATGTCGCCAGGCGCCATATATTACGAATTATAGCATCACTACTGATTTGTATGTGCCACTGAAGATGATACACAGTAGTTTATATCATGACTGTATAATCTACCCTGTTTCAGTGGTTTTATGCTTTGTATCTGCAATTATATACGGTTTCAAATTTCACTACTCGTTTTTTTTCTTCGGGCGACGACGACGGCGGGAGGACACTCAGAACATAAACACTAGCTGGCGATCTTAGTGTAGGTCGCCACTCGGGTGATATTTTGGTAATTTGTTAATTTATAGCCATAATAGGACACAGATGAAGACACAAAATGACACAGACTCTCCAGATAGCCCCTTCTAACTTTCCTGAAATCATGGATGTAGAAATGTAAGTATTAACACCACCAGACGTCTGTACATCGAAAAAAACGTTGTCCTGGCGACTTTAGTGTTATCTACGATACACATACGAACATCAACATGTCGAACAAAACACGACACAGCT
>JACEEZ010014860.1:310000-330000 GCA_016584305.1 Chionoecetes opilio
CCGTAGTATAGGAAAGAAAAAATGAGAAGTCCGCCTAGTTCGTGCTGACGTGGTGGCGCTTTGTAATAGTTCAATAACCTTGTTTGGTAATTGCAAGTGTCTAGAAATAGGATCAAGTATCTTAATCTTATCTTCTCTCTCTACTCTCGTCTCTCTTCTCTTCTCCCCCACACGATACAAAATAAAGGATTTGGCTGTGGTCCGGCCCGGTGATTACATCTTGGCACCCTTAGGAGTAGTACAGGTGGGATCTGGCTGTGCTTGAAGGCCCGGTGATCCATCCTTGAACCCCGGTGCATAGAGGGGCTTGCCGGCGGTCAGCCGTGCAAAATGAACTACACCAAGGGTACGCGCACGCTAACTCCAACCATCCCTGCGGTGGCACCTTGGACTAGTGGCCGACCCGGGTTACTTTAGGCATCGCGCACTCCTGGAAAGTGTAGACTGTAGGTGACTCGCAGCGTTGTCGAAGAATGCAATTTTCCTTCACCCTTGGCGTGCCTTATTGCGTGGGTTTTACGGGGGGGGCGCTGACCGCCTTCCTGGGTTGGTGGGTCACCACCTTAGCTCTGGCCTGTGAAATTTGGTGGCCATCCAAACAAAAAAAGACGGGATCCTGGACGCCTGGGATGGCCATCCTTGGCCCATGGGTGGCAACCCTGGCCGGTGGTGGCGGGCTGGGTGGCCTCCTGGCCCACCTCGCCTCACCCCCCTGGACGACGGTGTCCTGAGGCCGTACCGCAGGGGTGAAATGGCGACGCTCTTGTGGTGGCTGGGCATGTTCAGCCACCCAGTGTAGATAATATCTACACGGCTTTGCCCGTCACCCAGAGACGGCTGGTGGGCATGGATGCCCGTGGTGGGGCGGGTGCATAACCCACCATCAGAGGGTGAGGTACGAACAGTGCCGCCTCACCACACTGCAGGAGCTGCAGGAGACCTACGAGAGTTCTCCGCGCAGTGTCTCCTGTGTTGGGGCATCGCCAGCCTCATCCTGATTAGAGTGTGTGTGTGGTGGCAGTCCTTAGTGTCCTTCAGTGGTAACCGGCCGCCACCCAACACCCAAGGCCCTCACCTTTCCAAGAGCAGAGGTTAGTCACCCCCCTCCCCCAGGCCACCCCCAACGTGACCTACCGTTAACCGGCAAGGCGGGCAACTTCCGGCCAGGTGGAAAAAGAAGGGAAACTCCTCAACAAAATAAAACTATTCTTTTCCAAAAACTTTTTTCGGACGAGGTCTTCATAATTTGATGAAGGATTTAAAAGAAATCTTTTACGGTGATATAAAGAAAAACATCACACGGATAAGGAAAGATCGCCGCTTTAAAAAGGCACTTAAGACCGACCGCCAACACCCAAGGCTCTCCTACTCCCCTCCACGACACCCCTCTACGGCAGGGCCCCAGGCTAATCCCGCCCCTCCACCAGGCCCCGCCCCCCACGACCTGCCGGTAACGGTCAAGGCGGGACAACTTCCGGCCCATGGGAAAAAAAAGGAAGAAATCCTTAAAGAAAATTAAAAAAATTTCTCGTCAAAATCTTCATTGTACGAGCTCTTCATAATTTCATGTTGGATTTGAAAGAAGCCTTTTACGATGACATTAAGACAAAGATCAAAAAGATAAGGAAGAACCGCCGCGGCCGCTAGATCTCCACCATCCTACCCCGCGCCCCCCCTAAGCTACACCCATTCAACACAACAAACTGCAATCCCCCCATCCATCACCTAGCTGCAGCCCCCCCACACCCCCACCCTCCCTTGAACTATAAACCCCCCATCCACCACCAAACTGCAGCACCCTGCCCCTCCCTAGAACTAGAATCCCCCCCATCCACCACCAAGGTGCAGCCCCCCACCCCCATGAAACAGCAATACCCCATCCACCACCAAGTTGCAGCCCCCCCACCTCTCCCCCTGAAGTGCAATTCCCCCATCCATCCCCAAGCTGCAGTTTCCCCACCCCCCACCCCATGAACAGCAATCCCCCATCCCCCCCAAGCTGCAGTTCCTCCCCCCCCCCACCCATAAAACAGCAATCCCCCCATCCACCCCCAAGCTGCAGTTTCCCCCCCACCGCCATGAAACAGCAATCCCCCATCCACCCCCAAGCTGCAATTTCCCCCCCCCATGAAACAGCAATCCCCCATCCACCCCCAAGCTGCACTTTCCCCCCCACCCCATGAAACAGCAATCCCCCCATCCATCCCCAGATTGCAGTTTCCCCCCCCATGAAACAGCAATCCCCCCATCCACCCCCAAGCTGCAGTTTTCCCCCCCATGAAACAGCAATCCACCCCATCCACCCCCAAGCTGCAGTTTCCCCCCTCACCCCATGAAACAGCAATCACCCCATCCACCCCCAAGCTGCAGTTTCCACCCTCACCCATGAACAGCAATCACCCCATCCCCCCCAGGCTGCAGTTTCCCCCCCCCCCCCATAACAGCAATCACCCCATCCACCCCCAAGCTGCAGTTTCCCCCCCACGCCATGAAACAGCAATCACCCCATCCACCCCCAAGCTGCAGTTTCCCCCCACCCCCCCCATGAAACAGCAATCACCCCATCCACCCCCAAGCTGCAGTTTCCCCCCCCCTCATGAAACAGCAATCACCCCATCCACCCCAGCTGCAGTTTCCCCCCCCACCCCATGAAACAGCAATCACCCCATCCACCCCCAAGCTGCAGTTTCCCCCCCCCCCATGAAACAGCAATCCCCCATCCACCCTCAAGCTGCAGTTTCCCCCCCACCCCATAAAACAGCAATCCCCCATCCACCCCCAAGCTGCAGTTTCCCCCCCCCCCCATGAAACAGCAATCCCCCCATCCACCCCCAAGCTGCAGTTTCCCCCATGAAACAGCATCCCCCCATCCACCCCCGAGCTGCAGTTCCCCCCACTTCCATGAAACAGCAATACCCCCCATCCACCCCCAAGCTGCAGTTTCCCCTCCCCATGAAACAGCAATCCCCCCTCCACCCCCATGCTGCGTTTCCCCCCACATCCATGAAACAGCAATCCCCCGATCCACCCCCAAGCTGCAGTTTCTCCCCCCCCACCCCATGAAACAGCAATCACCCCATCCACCCCCAAGCTGCAGTTCCCCCCCCCCCATGAAACAGCAATCCCCCATCCACCCCCAAGCTGCAGTTTCCCCCCCCATGAAACAGCAATCCCCCCCATCCACACCCCAAGCTGCAGTTTCCCCCCCCCCATGAACAGCAATCCCCCCATCCACCCCCAGCTGCAGTTTCCCCCCCATGAAACTGCAATCCCCCCCATCCACCCCCAAGCTGCAGTTTCCCCCCCCATGAAACAGCAATCCCCCCATCCACCCCCAAGCTGCAGTTTCCCCCCCATGAAACTGCAATCCCCCATCTAACACCAAGCTGCAGCCTCCCCACCCCCAAAAAGTGCAAATCCCCCCTCCACCACAGAGCTGCAGTTTTCCCCCCCATGAAACAGCAATCCCCCCTCCACCACCAGTTGCAGCCATCCTCCTCCCCCATCCACCACAGCAGCTGCAGTTTCCCCCCATTACTCCACTTTGAAGTGAAATCCCCCAATCCACCACCAACTGCAGCCCCTAACCCCATGAAACTGCAATCTCCCCCATCTAAAACCTAGTCTGCACACCCCACTCCCATGAAGTGCAATCCCCCCATCCACCCCCCTGCTGCAGCCTCCCCCCCCTCATTAAACAACAATCCCCCCATCCACCACCAAACTGCAAGCCCCCCCATCATGAAAAACAATCCCCCCATCCACACCAAACTGCAGCCCCCCCGCCATCATGAAAAACAATCCCTCCATTCCCCCCCAAGCTGCAGCCTCTCCCCCCCCATAAGTATAATCCCCCCATCCACTCCCTCTTCTGATCTCTATCTATCTCTCTCCAAACGGTCAGATGGGAAATTGACGCGTTGTTTCAGACTTCAAACTCTATATTTCAATGTTTTCCTAACCCTTCCCCTCTGCGGGCAAACATTTACACCTCGGGAAAGCTGAATCTTGTCCGCCTTACACGCCTTTATACACACACACACACCACACACACACACACACACACACCACATGCACACACACACACATCCACACAACACCACACACACACACCACAACACACACGAACACAACACACCGAACACACACACACACACACACCACACACATACACACACACGACACACACACACACACACACACACACACACACCACACACACACACACACACCTTAATTGCTCTATATATAGCTTCATAAAATCACATATAACATGAATTACTTGGACCGATCATTATATTTTACTGACGTGATTTTTTCAATATCGAATTTTGTGGGCATAGTTTCCAAAAAAGCTTGTCTTTGGTTGTCTGTCATTCAGATTTTTCCTCTTGAGATGTTTTCTCTTCTGTCAATTAATTTCATGCACAACTCTATCTTTCAGGCTTTTCGGCAGGAAGGATCTTGTGCCATTCAGATCATTGGTCTTAATCTTACACTCTTCCACAGTGTGTGTGGTGTGTGTGTGTGTGTGTGTGTGTGTGTGTGGTGTGTGTTGTGTGTGTGTGTGTGTGTGTGTGTGTGTGTGTGTGTGTGTGTGTGTGTGTGGTGTGTGTGTGTGTGTGTGTAGTGTGTGTATATGTGTGGTGTGTGTGCGTGTGTGTGTGTGGTGTGTGTGTGTGTGTGTGTGTGTAGGTTTGAGTAGGTGTGTGTATATGTGTGTGTGTGTGTAGGTGTGTGTGTGTGTGTAGGTGGTGTAACAACATTACCACGATTTTACTCTTTTCTTTCACTATTCAAATACAAATAAACAAATACAAGGTTATATATCAAGCTAATATCTAATAAGATCTCTCTCTCTCTCTCTCTCTCTCTCTCTCTCTCTCTCTCTCTCTCTCTCTCTCTCTCCACACATACAAAAATAAAATGATTTGGCTGTGGTCCAGGCCTCGGTGCTTCATCTTGGAACACTTAGGACTGGTACAGGTAGGATCTGGCTGTGCTTGAGGCCCGGTGATTCATCTTGGAACCCTTAGGAGTAGTACAGGTAGGATCTGGCTGTGCTTAAGGCCCGGTGATTCATCTTGGAACCCGGGTGGCAATAGAGGTGTTTGCCGAGCGGTCGGCCGTTGCAAAATGAGACTAAACCACAGGGTACGCGCGCTAACTCCAACCTCCCTGCGGTGGCACCTTGGAATTTGTGGCCGACCCGAGGTTACTTCAGGCATCGCGCACCCTGGAAAGGTGTAGACTGTAGAGTGACTCTCAGCGTGTGTACGAAGAATGACGATTTCCTTCTTGGCGTGCCTTATTGCGTGGGTTACGGGGGTGGCGATGACCGCCTTCCTGGGTGGGTGGGTCACCACCTTAGCTCTGGCCTGTGAATGTGGCCCCAAACGGGAGCCTGGCCGCCTGGGATGGGCCATCCTTGGCTTCATGGTGGCCACCCTGGTGGTGGTGGCGGGCTGGGTGGCTCTCCTGGCCCACCTCGACCTCACCCCCCTGGACGACGGAGTCCTGAGGACCGTCCGTCAGGGGGTGAAGGGCGACGCTCTGTGGTGGCTGGGCATGTTCAAGCCACCCAGTGTAGATAATATCTACACGACTTGCCCGCCACCCAGAAACGACTGGTGGGCATGGATGCCCGTGGTGGGGCGGTGCATAACCCACCACCAGAGGGTGAGGTACGAACAGTGCCGCCTCACCACACTGCAGGAGCTGCAGGAGACCTACGAAGAGTTCTCCGCGCAGTGTCTCCTGTGTTGGGGCATCGCCAGCCTCATCCTGATTGAGGTGTGTGTGTGGTGGCAGTCCTTAGTGTCCTTCAGAGGTAACCAGGCCGCCACCCAACACCCAAGGCCCTCACCTTTCCAAGAGCAAGAGGTTAGTACCCCCCCTCCCCCAGGCCACCCCCAACATGACCTACCGTTAACCGGCAAGGCAGGGCAACTTTCGGCCCAGGGGAAAAAGAAAGGGAAACTCCTCAACAAAAGAATAAAACTATTCTTCTCCAAAAACTTCTTCGGACGAGGTCTTCATAATTTGATGAAGGATTTAAAAGATATCTTTTACGGTGATATAAAGAAAAACATCACACGGATAAGGAAAGATCGCCGCTTTAAAAAGGCACTTAAGACCGAATGCCAACACCCAAGGCCCTCCTACTCCCCTCCACGACACCCCTCTACGGCAGGGCCCCAGGTTAATCCCGCCCCTCCACCAGGCCCCGCCCCCCACGACCTGCCGGTAACGGTCAAGGCGCGACAACTTCCGGCCAAAGGGAACAAAAAGGAGGAAATCCTTAAAAGAAAATAAAAAAAAATTCTCGTCAAAATCTTCATTGTGCGAGCTCTTCATAATTTCATGTTGGATTTGAAAGAAGCCTTTTACGATGACATTAAGACAAACATCAAAAGGATAAAGAAGAACCGCCGCGGCCGCTAGATCAACACCATCCTACCCCGCGCCCCCCCTAAGCTCCACCCATTCAACACAACAAACTGCAATCCCCCCATCCATCACCTATCTGCAGCCCCCCACACCCCCACCCTCCCTAGAACTAGAATCCCCCCATCCACCACCAAGGTGCAGCACCCTACCCCCATGAAACAGCAATCCCCCCATCCACCCCCAAGCTGCAGCCCCTCCCTAGAACTAGAATCCCCATACCACCACCAAGGTGCAGCCCCCCACCCCAATGAAACAGCAATCCCCTATCCACTACCAAGTTGCAGCCCCCCACCTCTCCCCCTGAAGTGCAATCCCCCCATCCACCACCAAGTTGCAGCCCCCCCACCTCCCCCCTTGAAGTGCAATCCCCCCATCAACCCCCAAGCTGCAGTTTCCCCCCATCCACTCCCAAACTGCAGTTTCCCCCCCCCATGCAACAGCAATCCCCCCATCCACCCCCAAACTGCAGTTTCCCCCCCCACCCCATGAAACAGCAATCCCCCCATCCACCCCAAAGCTGCAGTTTCACCCCCATGAAGGAGCAATCCCCCTATCCATCCCCAAGCTGCAGTTTCCCCCCCCCCCCCTATGAAAAAAGCAATCCCCCCATCCATCCCCAAGCTGCAGTTTTCTCTACCCCATGAAACAGTAAATCCCCCCATCCACCCCCAAACTGCAGTTTTCCCCCGCACCCCCATGAAACAGCAATCCCCCATCCACCCCCAAGCTGCAGTTTTCCCCCCCACTCCATGAAACAGGAATCCCCCCATCCACCCCAAGCTGCAGTTTCCCCCCCCCCCCATTAAACAGCAATCCCCCCATCCACCCCCAAGCTGCAGTTTCCCACCCCACCATGAACAGCAATCCCCCCATCCCACCCCCCAAGCTGCAGTTTCCCCCCCCCATGAAACAGCAATCCCCCATCCATCCCCAAGCTGCAGCTTCCCCCCACTTCCATGAAAATGCAATCCCCCCATCCATCCCCAAGCTGCAGTTTCCCACCCCCCCATGAAACAGCAATCCCCCCATCCATCCCCAAGCTGCAGTTTCCCACCCCCCCATGAAACAGCAATCCCCCCATCCACCCCAAGCTGCAGTTTCCCACCCCCCCATGAACAGCAATTCCCCCATCCACCCCCAAGCTGCAGTTTCCCCCCCCCCCCCGCCCCCATGAAACAGCAATCCCCCCATCCATCTCCAAGCTGCAGTTTTCCCCACTTCCATGAAACAGCAATCCCCCCATCCACCCCAAGCTGCAGTTTCCCCCCCATGAAACAGCAATCCCCCCATCCACCCCCAAGCTGCAGTTTCCCCCACTCCATGAAACAGCAATCCCCCATCCACCCCCAAGCTGCAGTTTCCCCCCCATGAAACAGCAATCCCCCCATCCCCCCCAAGCTGCAGTTTCACCCACTTCCATGAAAATGCAATCCCTTCATCCACCCCAAGCTGCAGTTTCCCTCTCATGAAACAGCAATCCCCCCATCCACCACCAAGTTGCAGCCACCCCCCTACCCCCATCCACCACAGAGCTGCAGTTTCCCCCCACCCCACTTTGAAGTGCAATCCCCCAATCCACCACCAAACCTGCAGCCCCCCACCCCATGAAACTGCAATCCCCATCTAACACCAAGCTGCAGCCTCCCCACCCCCATAAAGTGCAATCCACCCATCCACCCCAAGCTGCATCCTCTCCCCCCCCCAAGAAGTACAATCCCCCCATCCACTCCCTCTCTGATCTCTGTCTTTCTCTCTCCAAACGGTCAGAGGGAAATCGACGCTTTGTTCAGACTTCAAACTCTATATTCAATGTTTTCCTAACCCTTCCCCTCTGCGGCAAACATTTACACCTCGGGAAAGCTGAATCTTGTCCGCCTTACACGCCTTTATACACACACACACACACACACACACACACACACACACACACACACACACACACACACACACACACACACACACACACACACACACACACACACACACACACACACACACTACCTGTTAATTGCTCTGTATACAACTTCATAAAATTACATATAACATGAAATTACTTGAACCGATCAATTATATTTAACTTACGTGATTTTTTAATATATACATTTTGTGGGCATAGTTCACAAAAAATCTTGTCTTTGGTTGTCTGTCATTCAGAATTTTTCCTCTTGAGATGTTTTCTCTTCTGTCACATTAATTTCATGCACCAACTCTATCTTTCAGGCTTTTTGGCAGGAAGGATCTTGTGCCATTCAGGAGCATATGGTCTTAATCTTATCACTCTTCCACAGTGTGTGTGTGTGTGTGTGTGTGTGTGTGTGTGTGTGTGTGTGTGTGTGTGTGTGTGTGTGTGTGTGTGTGTGTGTGTGTGTGTGTGTGTGTGTGTTGTGTGTGTGTGTGTGTGTGTGTGTGTGTGTGGTGTGTGTGGTGTGTGTGTGCTGGCGCGTGCGTGTGTGTGTGTGTGTGTGTGTGTGTGTGTGTGTGTTCATCTAGTTGTATTTTACAGGGCCTGAGCAACGCTCGTATGGCCCCGTCTCCATATCAACATTTATTTTATCATTCATCCTTAGTGCTTAATGTTGGCCGAAGCCACCCCCCTGGGAGGGGGGTCACAAACCCCCGGCTAACACCCGGTACCCATTCACTGCTGGGTGGACAGGGGCTCGGCTTTTAAGAAGACAGCCCGTCTGTCTTCGCTCTGCCCGGGGATCGAACCCGGGACTTCTCGGTTGTGAGCCGAGCGTGCTATCCCTTACACTACGGAGTTCCCGTATCGCGGGGAACTCCGTGTGTGAGTGTGTAGGTGTGTGTGTGTGTAGGTGTGTGTGTGTGTGTGTGTGTGTGTGTGTGTGTGTGTGTGTGTGTGTGTGTGTGTGTGTGTGTGTGTGTGTAGGTGTGTGTATATGTGTGTGTGTGTGTAGGGGTGTGTGTGTGTAGGTGTTGTAACAACATTACCACGATTTTACTCTTTTCTTTCACTATTCAAATACAAATAAACAAATACAAGGTTATATCTCAAGCTAATATCTAATAAGATCTCTCTCTCTCTCTCTCTCTCTGTCTCTCTCCACACATTCAAAAATAAAATTATTTGGCTGTGGTCCAGGCCTCGGTGCTTCATCTTGGAACCGTTAGGACTGGTACAGGTAGGATCTGGCTGTGCTTGAGGCCCGGTGATTCATCTTGGAACCCTTAGGAGTAGTACAGGTAGGATCTGGCCGTGCTTAAGGCCCGGTGATTCATCTTGGAACCCGGGTGGCAATAGAGGTGTTTGCCGAGCGGTCGGCCTTGCAAAATGAGACTAAACCACAGGGTACGCGCGCTAACTCCAACCTCCCTGCGGTGGCACCTTGGAACTAGTGGCCGACCCGAGGTTACTTCAGGCATCGCGCACCATGGAAAGGTGTAGACTGTAGAGTGACTCTCAGCGTGTGTACGAAGAATGTCGATTTCCTTCTTGGCGTGCCTTATTGCGTGGGTTACGGGGGTGGCGATGACCGCCTTCCTGGGTTGGTGGGTCACCACCTTAGCTCTGTCCTGTGAATGTGGCCCCAAACGGGAGCCTGGACGCCTGGGATGGGCCATCCTTGGCTTCATGGTGGCCACCCTGGTGGTGGTGGCGGGCTGGGTGGCTCTCCTGGCCCACCTCGACCTCACCCCCCTGGACGACGGAGTCCTGAGGACCGTCCGTCAGGGGGTGAAGGGCGACGCTCTGTGGTGGCTGGGCATGTTCAAGCCACCCAGTGTAGATAATATCTACACGGCTTGCCCGCCACCCAGAGACGACTGGTGGGCATGGATGCCCGTGGTGGGGCGGTTTATAGCCCACCATCAGAGGGTGAGGTACGAACAGTGCCGCCTCACCACACTGCAGGAGCTGCAGGAGACCTACGAAGAGTTCTCCGCGCAGTGTCTCCTGTGTTGGGGCATCGCCAGCCTCATCCTGATTGAGGTGTGTGTGTGGTGGCAGTCCTTAGTGTCCTTCAGAGGTAACCAGGCCGCCACCCAATACCCAAGGCCCTCACCTTTCCAAGAGCAAGAGGTTAGTACCCCCCCTCCCCCAGGCCACCCCCAACATGACCTACCATTAACCGGCAAGGCAGGGCAACTTTCGGCCCAGGGGAAAAAGAAAGGGAAACTCCTCAACAAAAGAATAAAACTATTCTTCTCCAAAAACTTCTTCGGACGAGGTCTTCATAATTTGATGAAGGATTTAAAAGAAATCTTTTACGGTGATATAAAGAAAAACATCACACGGATAAGGAAAGATCGCCGCTTTAAAAAGGCACTTAAGACCGAACGCCAACACCCAAGGCCCTCCTACTCCCCTCCACGAAACCCCTCTACGGCAGGGCCCCAGGTTAATCCCGCCCCCTCCCCCAGGCCCCGCCCCCCACGACCTGCCGGTAACGGTCAAGGCGCGACAACTTCCGGCCAAAGGGAAAAAAAAGGAGGAAATCCTTAAAAGAAAATTTAAAAAATTTCTCGTCAAAATCTTCATTGTGCGAGCTCTTCATAATTTCATGTTGGATTTGAAAGAAGCCTTTTACGATGACATTAAGACAAACATCAAAAGGATAAGGAAGAACCGCCGCGGCCGCTAGATCAACACCATCCTACCCCGCGCCCCCCCTAAGCTCCACCCATTCAACACAACAAACTGCAATCCCCCCATCCATCACCTAGCTGCAGCCCCCCCACACCCCCACCCTCCCTAGAACTAGAATCCCCCCATCCACCACCAAGGTGCAGCCCCCCTACCCCCATGAAACAGCAATCCCCCATCCACCACCAAGCTGCAGCCCCTCCCTAGAACTAGAATCCCCCATACCCCCACCAAGGTGCAGACCCCCACCCCAATGAAACAGCAATCCCCCATCCACCACCAAGTTGCAGCCCCCCCACCTCTCCCCCTGAAGTGCAATCCCCCCATCCACCACTAAGTTGCAGCCCCAACACCTCCCCCCTTGAAGTGCAATCCCCCCATCAACCCCAAGCTGCAGTTTCCCCCCATCCACCCCCAAGCTGCAGTTTCCCCCCCCCCGATGCAACAGCAATCCCCCAATCCACCCCCAAACTGCAGTTTTCCCCCCCACCCCATGAAACAGCAATCCCTATCCACCTTCAAGCTGCAGTTTCCCCCCCATGAAGGAGCAATCCCTCCATCCATCCCCAAGCTGCAGTTTCCCCCCCCCATGAAACAGCAATCCCCCCATCCATCCCAAGCTGCAGTTTTTCCACCCCATGAAACAGCAATCCCCCCATCCACCCCCAAACTGCAGTTTCCCCCCCACCCCATGAAACAGCAATCCCCCCATCCACCCACAAGCTGCAGTTTTCCCCCTCACCCCATGAAACAGCAATCCCCCCATCCACCCCCAAGCTGCAGTTTCCCCCCCCCCATGAAACAGCAATCCCCCCATCCATCCCCAAGCTGCAGTTTCCCCCCACTTCCATGAAAATGCAATCCCCCATCCACCCCAAGCTGCAGTTTCCCACCCCCCCATGAAACAGCAATCCCCCTATCCACCCCCAAGCTGCAGTTTCCCCCACCCCATGAAACAGCAATCCCCCCATCCACCCCCAAGCTGCAGTTTCCCCCCCCCCCATGAAACAGCAATCCCCCCATCCATCCCCAAGCTTCAGTTTCCCCCACTTCCATGAAAATGCAATCCCCATCCATCCCCAAGCTGCAGTTTCCCCCCCCCCCATGAAACAGCAATCCCCCCATCCACCCTCAAGCTGCAGTTTCCCACCCCCCCATGAAACAGCAATCCCCCATCCACCCCCAAGCTGCTTTTTTCCCCCCCCCATGAAACAGCAATCCCCCCATCCACCCCCAAGCTGCAGTTTCCCCCCCCCCCATGAAACAGCAATCCCCCCATCCATCCCCAAGCTGCAGTTTCCCCCACTTCCATGAAACAGCAATCCCCCCATCCACCCCAAGCTGCAGTTTCCCCCCCATGAAACAGCAATCCCCTCATCCACCCCCAAGCTGCAGTTTCCCCCCCCCCCATGAAACAGCAATCACCCCATCCACCCGCAAGCTGCAGTTTCCCCCCATGAAACAGCAATGCCCCCATCCACCCCCAAGCTGCAGTTTCCCCCCCATGAAACAGCAATCCCCCCATCCACCCCCAAGCTGCAGTTTCCCCCACTTCCATGAAAATGCAATCCCCTCATCCACCCCCAAGCTGCAGTTTCCCCCCATGAAACAGCAATCCCCCCATCCACCATCAGTTGCAGCCTTCCCCCTCCCCCCATCCACCACAGAGCTGCAGTTTCCCCCCACCCCACTTTGAAGTGCAATCCCTCAATCCACCACCAAACTGCAGCCCCCCCACCCCAGGAAACTGCAATCCCCCCATCCACCCCCAAGCTGCAGTTTCCCCCCCCCCATGAACACAGCAATCCCCCCATCCATCCCCAAGCTGCAGTTTCCCCCCACTTCCATGAAAATGCAATCCCCCATCCATCCCCAAGCTGCAGTTCCCCCCCCCCCATGAAACAGCAATCCCCCCCATCCACCCCCAAGCTGCAGTTTCCCACCCCCCCATGAAACAGCAATCCCCCCATCCACCCCAAGCTGCTGTTTTTTCCCCCCCCATGAAACAGCAATCCCCCCATCCACCCCCAAGCTGCAGTTTCCCCCCCCCCCATGAAACAGCAATCCCCCCATCCATCCCCCAAACTGCAGTTTCCCCCACTTCCCTGAAACAGCAATCCCCCCATCCACCCCCAAGCTGCAGTTTCCCCCCCATGAAACAGCAATCCCCTCATCCACCCCCAAGCTGCAGTTTTCCCCCCCCATGAAACAGCAATCCCCCCATCCACCCGCAAGCTGCAGTTCCCCCCCATGAAACAGCAATCCCCCCATCCACCCCAAGCTGCAGTTTCCCCCCATGAAACAGCAATCCCCCCATCCACCCCCAAGCTGCAGTTTCCCCCACTTCCATGAAAATGCAATCCCCTCATCCACCCCCAAGCTGCAGTTTCCCCCCCATGAAACAGCAATCCCCCCATCCACCATCAAGTTGCAGCCACCCCCTCCCCCCATCCACCACAGAGCTGCAGTTTCCCCCCACCCCACTTTGAAGTGCAATCCCCCAATCCACCACCAAACTGCAGCCCCCCACCCCAGGAAACTGCAATCCCCCATCTAACACCAAGCTGCATTTCCCCCCCCCATTTTAAACAGCAATCCCCCCATCCACTCCCAAGCTGCATCCTCCCCCCCCCCATGAAGTACAATCCCCCCATCCACTCCCTCTCTGATCTCTGCTTTCTCTCTCCAAACGGTCAAGGAAATCCGACGCTTGTTCACGACTTCAAACTCTATATTCAATGTTCCTAACCCTTCCCCTCGCGGCAAACATTTACACCTCGGGAAAGCTGAATCTTGTCCGCCTTACACGCCTTTATACACACACACACACACACACACACACACACACACACACACACACACACACACACACACACACACACACACACACACACACACACACACACACACACACACACACACACACACACACACACACACACACTACCTATTAATTGCTCTATATACAACTTCATAAAATCACATATAACATTAAATTACTTGACCGATCAATTACATTTAACTTACGTGATTTTTTAATATATACATTTTGTGGGCATAGTTCACAAAAATCTTGTCTTTGGTTGTCTGTCATTCAGAATTTTTCCTCTTGAGATGTTTTCTCTTCTGTCACATTAATTTCATGCACCAACTTTATCTTTCAGGCTTTTTGGCAGGAATGATCTTGTGCCATTCAGAAGCATATGGTCTTAATCTTACTACTCTTCCACAGTGTGTGTGTGTGTTTGTTTAATTACTGGGTAATTAAACAAATGCTGGGTGTGCGTAAGAACACCGCTAGTGATATTTGCTACGCTGAGGCAGGCTACCCGTCGCTCCCGATCTAATAAGGTACAAACAACACAAATTCTTTTACAATATGTGGAGGGAACGTAATGGTATGAGTGATGATCCACTACAATTTGCAATCGTTACTGCAATACAGAGCAACAGCCCGGTGGGAAAATTAGTCAATGAATTCATAGACAGAGAAGTACCTCATTGGGACACACTCATGATAAATGTATATGAAAAAATCACTAGGGCCCAGTCATCGAGATTTCACACATATAAAGACATAAATCCTATATTGGCAGTACATGCAGTGTATAAGGGGAGACACACGATTAAAGAACACTATCGGAGGGCATTTACACAGTTCCGGGTATTTGGCCACAACTTGTGCATCGAGACTGGCCGGTGGAACAGGCGCGGGCGCGGACGTCTCCCGCCCGAGGAAAGACTGTGTGAGTGTGGCCAGATACAGACGGAGCGTCATGTGGCCCAGCACTGCCCCCTCTCCCAGGGTATCAGGGAGGCCTACCAATTCACTACATTGGAAGATATTTTCTCGGAAAGGTTCACGAACCAGGTGCAGTGTAAAATATTCTATGAAATATTGGAAATATATAAGTAGTGGTAATAGATCTGTTTGATTTAGAATTTATGTTTAAATTGTGTCTTATCTGTTCAGGATCCTTCGCTTGTTGTTCATGTGTTGTAGCTGTTCTTACGGTTAGTCATTTATAGTGGTATTTTATTGTCTTTTATGCGATATGCTTTTAACTGCTAAAATTACTTGGTGTTAAGCTAATTATTTTGTATAGGTTCTTTTACTTTTTACTTGAAATGTTCGTATTTTAGTCCCCTTTTATTGCTAAAGTGGGATTTGTATCTATATACATTATTTTAGTATTATGGTAGGTTGTTTTTTTTTCTTTGTTTTGTTATGTTAAGTCTTCTTTTTTGCAAAGTTTGTTTTTATGGTTAATATATGGACCAGACCATGACAAATTGCGACATGTATTTTGTATTTTTGTGGTCAATAAATATCTAATCTAATCTATCTGTGTGTGTGTGTTGTGTGTTGTGTAGTGTGTGTTGTGTGTTGGTGTGTGTGTTGTGGTGTGTGTGGTGTGTTGTGTGAGGTGTGTGGTGTGTGTTTGGTGTTGTGTGTGTGTGTGTTGATGTGTGTGTGTTGTGTGTGTGTGTGTGTGTGTGTGTGTGTGTGTGTGTGTGTGTGTGTGTGTGTGTGTGTGTGTGTGTGTGTGTGTGTGTGTGTGTGTGTTCATCTAGTTGTATTCATCTAGTTGTATTTTACAGGGCCTGAGCAACGCTCGTATGGCCCCGTCTCCATATCAACATTTATTTTATCATTCATCCTTAGTGCTTAATGTTGGCCGAAGCCACCCCCCTGGGAGGGGGGTCACAAACCCCCGGCTAACACCCGGTACCCATTCACTGCTGGGTGGACAGGGGCTCGGGTTTTAAGAAGACCGCCCGTCTGTCTTCGCTCCGTCCGGGGATCGAACCCGGGACTTCTCGGTTGTGAGCCGAGCGTGCTATCCCTTACACTACGGAGTTCCCGTATCGCGGGGAACTCCGTGTGTGAGTGTGTGAGTGTGTAGGTGTGTGTGTGTAGGTGTGTGTGTGTGTGTGTGTGTGTGTGTGTGTGTGTGTGTGTGTGTGTGTGTGTGTGTGTGTGTGTGTGTGTGTGTAGGTGTGTGTATCTGTGTGTGTGTGTGTAGGGGTGTGTGTGTGTGTAGGTGGTGTAACAACATTAGCACGATTTTACTCTTTTCTTTCACTATTCAAATACAAATAAACAAATACAAGGTTATATATCAAGCTAATATCTAATAAGATCTCTCTCTCTCTCTCTCTCCTCCTCTCTTCTCTCTCTCTCCTCTCTCTCCTCCTCTCTCTCTCTCTCTCTCTCCACACATACATAAATAAAATTATTTGGCTGTGGTCCAGGCCTCGGTGCTTCATCTTGGAACACTTAGGACTGGTACAGGTAGGATCTGGCTGTGCTTAAGGCCCGGTGATTCATCTTGGAACCCGGGTGGCAATAGAGGTGCTTGCCGAGCGGTCAGCCTTGCAAAATGAGACTAAACCACAGGGTACGCGCGCTAACTCCAACCTCCCTGCGGTGGCACCTTGGAACTAGTGGCCGACCCGAGGTTACTTCAGGCATCGCGCACCCTGGAAAGGTGTAGACTGTAGAGTGACACTCAGCGTGTGTACGAAGAATGGCAATTTCCTTCTTGGCGTGCCTTATTGCGTGGGTTACGGGGGTGGCGATGACCGCCTTCCTGGGTTGGTGGGTCACCACCTTAGCTCTGGCCTGTGAATGTGGCCCCAAACGGGAGCCTGGACGCCTGGGATGGGCCATCCTTGGCTTCATGGTGGCCACCCTGGTGGTGGTGGAGGGCTGGGTGGCTCTCCTGGCCCACCTCGACCTCACCCCCCTGGACGACGGAGTCCTGAGGACCGTCCGTCAGGGGGTGAAGGGCGACGCTCTGTGGTGGCTGGGCATGTTCAAGCCACCCAGTGTAGATAATATCTACACGGCTTGCCCGCCACCCAGAGACGGCTGGTGGGCATGGATGCCTGTGGTGGGGCGGTGCATAGCCCACCATCAGAGGGTGAGGTACGAACAGTGCCGCCTCACCACACTGCAGGAGCTGCAGGAGACCTACGAAGAGTTCTCCGCGCAGTGTCTCCTGTGTTGGGGCATCGCCAGCCTCATCCTGATTGAGGTGTGTGTGTGGTGGCAGTCCTTAGTGTCCTTCAGAGGTAACCAGGCCGCCACCCAACACCCAAGGCCCTCACCTTTCCAAGAGCAAGAGGTTAGTACCCCCCCTCCCCCAGGCCACCCCCAACATGACCTACCGTTAACCGGCAAGGCAGGGCAACTTTCGGCCCAGGGGAAAAAGAAAGGGAAACTCTTCAACAAAAGAATAAAACTATTCTTCTCCAAAAACTTCTTCGGACGAGGTCTTCATAATTTGATGAAGGATTTAAAAGAAATCTTTTACGGTGATATAAAGAAAAACATCACACGGATAAGGAAAGATCGCCGCTTTAAAAAGGCACTTAAGACCGAACGCCAACACCCAAGGCCCTCCTACTCCCCTCCACGACACCCCTCTACGGCAGGGCCCCAGGCTAATCCCGCCCCTCCCCCAGGCCCCGCCCCCCACGACCTGCCGGTAACGGTCAAGGCGCGACAACTTCCGGCCAAAGGGGAAAAAAAGGAGGAAATCCTTAAAAGAAAATTAAAAAAATTTCTCGTCAAAATCTTCATTGTGCGAGCTCTTCATAATTTCATGTTGGATTTGAAAGAAGCCTTTTACGATGACATTCAGACAAACATCAAAAAGATAAGGAAGAACCGCCGCGGCCGCTAGATCAACACCATCCTACCCCGCGCCCCCCCTAAGCTCCACCCATTCAACACAACAAACTGCAATCCCCCCATCCATCACCTAGCTGCAGCCCCCCCACACCCCCACCCTCCCTTGAACTATAAACCCCCCATCCACCACCAAACTGCAGCACCCTACCCCCATGAAACAGCAATCCCCCATCCACCACCAAGCTGCAGCCCCTCCCTAGAACTAGAATCCCCCATACCCCCACCAAGCTGCAGCCCCCCACCCCCATGAAACAGCAATCCCCCATCCACCACCAAGTTGCAGCCCCCCCACCTCACCCCCTGAAGTGCAATCCCCCCATTCACCACCAAGTTGCAGCCCCCCCCACCCCCATGAAACAGCAATCCCCCATCCACCACAAAGTTGCAGCCCCCCACCTCACCCCCTGAAGTGCAATCCCCCCATTCACCACCAAGTTGCAGCCCCCCCCACCCCCATGAAACAGCAATCCCCCATCCACCACAAAGTTGCAGCCCCCCACCTCACCCCCT
The DNA here is from genome assembly GCA_016584305.1 of Chionoecetes opilio. Classification (NCBI taxonomy): domain Eukaryota; kingdom Metazoa; phylum Arthropoda; class Malacostraca; order Decapoda; family Majidae; genus Chionoecetes; species Chionoecetes opilio. Next base: position 328,264 of record JACEEZ010014860.1, read on the forward strand.
GAAGTGCAATCCCCCATTCACCACCAAATTGCAGCCCCCCCCCTGAAGTGCAATCCCCCCATCCACCCCCAAGCTGCAGTTTCACCCCCCCACCACATGAAACAGCAATCCCCCCCATCCACCCCCAAGCTGCAGTTTCCCCCCCCCCCATGAAACAGCAATCCCCCCATCCACCCCAAGCTGCAGTTTCCCCCCCCCCCCATGAAACAGCAATCCCTCCATCCACCCCCAAGCTGCAGTTTTCCCCCCCATGAAACAGCAATCCCCCCATCCATCCCCAAGCTGCAGTTTCCCCCACTTCCATGAAACAGCAATCCCCCATCCACCCCCAAGCTGCAGTTTCCCCCCATGAAACAGCAATCCCCCCATCCACCCCCAAGCTGCAGTTTCCCCCCCCCCATGAAACAGCAATCCCCCCATCCTCCCCAAGCTGCAGTTTCCCCCCCCCATGAAACAGCAATCCCCCCATCCACCCCCAAACTGCAGTTTCCCCCCCCCCAACCCATGAAACAGCAATCCCCCATCCACCCCCAAACTGCAGTTTCCCCCCCCCCCACCCCATGAAACAGCAATCCCCCATCCACCCCCAAGCTGCAGTTTCCCCCCCACCCTATGAAACAGCAATCCCCCTATCCACCCCAAGCTGCAATTTTCCCCCCACCCCATGAAACAGCAATCCCTCCATCCACCCCCAAGCTGCAGTTTCCCCCCCACCCCATGAAACAGCAATCCCCCCATCCACCCCCAAGCTGCAGTTTCCCCCCGGCCATGAAACAGCAATCCCCCCATCCACCCCAAGCTGCAGTTTCCCCCCGGCCATGAAACAGCAATCCCCCCATCCACCCCAAGCTGAAGTCTCCCCCCCCATGAAACAGCAATCCCCCCATCCACCCCCAAGTTGCAGTTTCCCCCCACTTCCATCAAACAGCAATCACCCCATCCACCCCAGCTGCAGTTTCCCCCCGGCCATGAAACAGCAATCCCCCATCCACACCCAAACTGCGTTTCCCTCCTCCATGAACAGCAATCCCCTCATCCACCCCCAAGCTACAGTTTCCCCCCCATGAAACAGCAATCCCCCCACCCATCCACCCCCAAACTGCAGTTTCCCCCCACTTCCATGAAACAGCAATCACCCCATCACCCCCAAGCTGCAGTTCCCCCCCCCCATGAAACAGCAATCCCCCCATCCACCCCCAAGCTGCAGTTTCCCCCCCCCATGAAACAGCAATCCCCTCATCCACCCCAAGCTGCAGTTTCACCCCCATGAAAACAGCAATCCCCTCATCCACCCCTAAGCTGCAGTTTCCCCCCATGAAACAGCAATCCCCCATCCACCACCAAGTTGCAGCCACCCCCCTCCCCCCATACCACCACAGAGCTGCACTTTCCTCCCCACCCCACTTTGAAGTGCAATCCCCCAATCCACCACCAAACTGCAGGCCCCCCACCCCATGAAACTGCAATCCCCCCATCTAACACCAAGCTAAAGCCCCCCCACCCCCTGAAGTGCAATTCCCCCATCCAACCCCAAGCTGCAGCCCTCCCCATGAAACAACAATCCCCCATCCACCACCAAACTGCAGCCCCCCCCATCACATCATGAAAAATCAATCCCCCCATCCACCCCAAGCTGCATCCTCTCCCCCCCATGGAGTACAATCCCCTGGACAAGCCTGGTCCTGACAAGGAGAAAACCTGGACAAGTTTGTCATCTCAACCTCAACAACGAGACGG
>JACEEZ010014860.1:335000-340000 GCA_016584305.1 Chionoecetes opilio
TAATCTTGAGTACACAATGTTGTATGTAATATGGTTAGGTACATGTCTCTTAGAGTCTAGACCATCGCGAGGACGCGATTGGGTAGTTGACCGAGCGATATTATGGCACTGGATAGAGATAATATATTATATATATATATATATATATAACCAAGTATAAAGTGCTAGTATTTACCAAACAGCAGGATGTTTGTGTGTGTGTCTGCCTGAGGTAGTGACACCTTTTGATGATATTATGCTGAAGATGTAACCGCGCCATGGCATACAATGATGACATGGACAGCCAGCCTGGTGTGGGAAGCAACACGTGAACACCTTGCTCCAAGCTGTAGAATGCACAAACAAGCTTTGTGTGTGTTATGTCAGCGGGGCGACCAAGGTGTCCACGTGTTGTTTCCACGCACCAGGCTGGCTGTCCATGTCATCATTATATGCCATGGCGCGTTACATCTTCAGCATAATATCATCAAAAGGTGTCGCTGCCTCAGGCAGACACACACCCACAAACATCCTGTTGTTTGGTAGACACTAGCACTTTATACTTGGTTATATATATTCATATTATCCCTATCCAGTGCCATAATATCCCTCTCCTTCTTTTTTATCTTTCAATAGAGGCATCATTGGCAATCACTCCTACAGGTCATTGACTCTGTAGGTAACATGGTAACACCTTTAAATAACAAGACAGAATAGGGTAACAACCTACCCCTCTCACTTCCCCCCCCTCTCCTCATCTCTTCTCTCCTCTACTCTGTCTCTCTCTCTCTCTCTCTCTCTCTCTCTCTCTCTCTCTCTCTCTCTAATATATATATATAAACTAAAGTAAACAAATTATCTATCCCTATCCACTTATACACCTACTTTATCTATTTCCATTGTACTCATTGTATTTGTATACCTATTAAATCCAATTGTATTCAGTTTCAATCTCTTGTATTCAGTTTCAATGTGTCTTGTGTGTCTTGAAGGAGAGAGAGAGAGAGAGAGAGGAAGGAGAGAGAGGAGAGAGAGAGAGAGAGAAAAGGAGAGAGAGAGGAGGGAGAGAGAGAGAGGAGAGGAAGAGGGAGAGAGAGAGAGAAGAGGAGAGAGGAAGAGAGAGGAGAGAGAGATGAGGAGAGAGAGAGAGAGAGAGAGAGGTAAGATGGATGTGAGTGACGATTAAAAAAAAAAATGGTTCAGAAACAAAACAAAAAAATAACGAATAAACGCACTATGAAATGAAATGAAATGAAAAAAAAAACTATCAGAATTAATTGTAAAGATGTCATTATCATTATTACTATTATTGTTACTATTAGTATGACTACTACTACTACTACTAACTATTACTGTGGTGGTAGTGAAGGCGGTAGAGTGGTGGCAGTGGTGTTTAATTTTTTTTATTTATTAGGATGACTTTAATAAGATAATTGGTACCGCTGCACATAATGTAATTGCAGTGTTGCCATCTCTGGTACATGACTGGAATATATTTTAGATCTGTTGGACTGGACTGCATGATTGTGGTGGTGGTGATAGTGGTAGTGATATAAGTAGTAATAGCAGCAGCAGTTGTAGTAGTAGTGACAGTGGTGGTGGTGGTGGTGGTGGTGGTGGTGGTGGTGGTGGTGGTGGTGGTGGTGGTGTGGTGGTGGTGGTGGTGGTGGTGGTGGTGGTGAAGGTGGTGGTGGTGATGGTGGTGGTGGTAATAGTGGTATGGTGGTGGTGGTGGTGGTGGTGGTGGTGGTGGTGGTGGTGGTGGTGGTGGTGGTGGTGGTGAAGGTGGTGTGGTGGTGATGGTGGTGGTGGTGGTGATTGTGGTGGTGGTGGTGGTGGTGATGGTGGTGGTGGTGGTGGTGGTGGTGGTGGTGGTGGTGGTGGTGGTGGTGGTGGTGATATCAGCCAGCCTTGCTTTCTAAACCAAATGATCATTGTTAGTGTGGCGGGTCACGTGACTGGCGGGTTAGGTCACGAGACGGTAACCTGACCTCCCCCTACCTCATAAACCCTCCCCTTCCCCTAACCTCATATCCCTTCCAATTTCCCTCCTACATCTTCTCTCTCTTCCCCTCCCCTCTTTCTCCCCTCAAATTCTCCCCTTTCTTTCCCCTTTCATCCCCTCTTTCCCTCCTACAATTTCTCTTTTCTCTTATCCTTCCTTCCCCTCTTTCATTCGTCCGTCCTTCTTTCATCTTTCCTTTCCTATTCTAATATACTAGTATTTTCAACCTCACCTCCCGTGGCGGTGATAACAAATGAAGTAAGCGATAATGAAGGAGGAGGAGGAGGAGGAGGAGGAGGAGGAGGAGGAGGAGGAGGAGGCTACTGACCTTCCATAATAAGTTCCATCGAAATTACAAGATATTTATTTTCTTTCATACACACACACACACACCATCCCCCCCCCCTCTCTCTCTCTCTCTCTCTCTTCTCTCTCTCTCTCTCTCTCTCTCTCTCTCTCTCTCTCTCTCTCTCTCTCTCTCATTATCGTTGTTGACCTCAATCTTCACTTATTTATGAGTCGCTCACTCGCTCACGTATCATTTCTTGTCCTTCTTATCCACCCTTGATCACTCACTTTTTCTTCCTCTCTTTGACTATTACAACCTCTCTCTCTATCTTTCTCTCTCTCTCTCTCTCTCTCTCCTCTCTCTCTCTCTCTCTCTCTCTCTCTCTCTCTCTCTCTCTCTACGCGTACCTATACCTCATTAATTACCCCTCTTTCGCACCTTCCCTTCCTTTCCCCTCCCTTCCCCTCTCCCTTCGTCAATAGAATCTTAATTTAGTAATGACCTTGAGGGATTCCAACGTGAATCCTCGCATAGAAAAAGGTAAGGAGAGTAACGAAAGAGAGGGATAGAAAAGGAGGAATAAAGAAGGAGAAGAGGAATACAAAGATAGAGAGAAAAGAAGGGAGAATGGGGGAGGAGGGAGGTAGAGAGAAGAAAGTAGGGGGGAACGAAAGAAAAAGAAAGGAAGGAGGAATAGCAGGAGGAGAGAGAGAGAGAGAGAGAGAGAGAGAGAGAGAGAGAGAGAGAGAGAGAGAGAGAGAGAGAGAGAGAGAGAGAGAGAGAGAGAGGACAATACGAGATCAAGGTCAGGAGGAGAAAGAGAAGGAAGAAACACAAAAAGAAGAATAAGCAAATGAAGAAAGGAGAAAAAAGTTACCCTATGTGTTTAACGAGTGAGAGGAATAGCATAAAAATACCCACAAATAAAAAGAGAGATGAAGAAAGGTAGGTAAAGAAAGCAAGGAAGGAAGGAAAGGAATGACAAGGAGTAAAAGGGGGAAGTAAGTGGAAGTGGATAGCTGTGGCCGTAGAGTTATGCGAAAAAGTGGAATATGTGGAGGAAGGGGGAGGAATACACAGAAAAAGCATGTGGGCGGAGAAAGGAGGGAGTGCGTGTTACAGGAGGGAGGAGGGGAGGAGGAGGAGGAGGAGGAGGAAGGGAGGAGGAAGGAGGGGGAGGAGGAGGAGGAGGAGGAGGAAGGGAGGAGGAAGGAGGGGGAGGAGGAGGAAGGGAGGAGGAGGAAGAGGAAGAGGAGGAGGGAGGAGGAGGAGGAGGAGGAGGAGGGAGGAGGAGGAGGAAGGGAGGATAACATAGCGTGTAGGTATAGATAGGAGAGAGGGATTGAAGGAGAGAGGGAGGGAGGAGGGAAAGAGGAGGAGGAGGAGGAGGAGGAGGAGGAGGAGGAGGAGGAGGAGGAGGAGGAGGAGGAGGAGGAGGAGGAGGAGGAGGAGGAGGGAGTTCCTGCGTAGTCTCCTGAAAAAGTCACCTTGACCTTGCTCTCTATTGACCACGTGACCTGCCAGCACCACCACCATCATCACCACCATAACACCACTACTACACTAACACTACAACATATCACTACTATAACACCATAAGGGCGACACCACCACTACCACCACCACCACTATAACACCACTACTACACTAACACTACAACATCAGTACCATAACACCATAAGGGCAACATCACCACTACATTACAACACTGCTATAACACCACTACAACATATCCACCATGAATGATATACAACATGAACTACACCAGCACTATATTACTCTCTCCCTCTCTCTCTTCTCTCTTCTCCTCTCTCTCTCTCTCTTCTCCTCTCTCTCTCTCTCTCTCTCTCTTCTCTCTCTCTCTCTCTCTCTCTCTCTCTCTCCTCTCTCTCTCTCTCTCTCTCTCTCTCTCTCTCTCTCTCTCTCTCTCTCTCTTTTCTTAATGAACTCCTTTTGTAAGTTTTTCTTTATTTCTTTCCTCATTTTCTGTTCAGTGTTCTAAGGACTTGACAAGTATAAAAGGAGGAGGAGGAGGAGGAGGAGGAGGAGGAGAGGAGGAGGAGGAGGAGGAAGTGCCCCTATCCTTGCGGGTATTAATCTAGAATCCGATTTCCTCCTCCTCCCCCTCGTTTCTACTCTATTTTCCCCTCCTTTTCCTCTCCCCTCAATCTCCACCATATTTTCCCTCTTTCTCTCTTTTTTTCCTTCACTTTTAATTTACTTTTCTTTTTCTTCTCTGTAATTCACTGATCTAATTCATTCATTTTCTTTCACCTTCTCATCTTCCTTATTTCTTTCAATCTTAGAACTTTTCCTTTTTCTTGCAACTTTCCTCTTTCCTTCCTTTGTTCTGGCATTCCATCGCTTTCTTTATTCTATACCGCTAATCACCTTCCTTCCTTCCACCTCCTCCACCTCCTCCTTCTATTCCTCGTACAGCATTACACGGCCAGTCATCCATCTTCACACTCCTCCTCCTCCTCCTTCTCCTCCACCCTACCACTCCATTATGGCCAAGGCTGATGACACAACCCCACCCTTTCCAACACCCCCACCACCACCACCGCTGCCAGCACCACCACCACCACCACCGCTGCCACCACCACCACCACCACCACCGCTGCCACCACCACCACCAACACCACCCTATCCACCACCACCACCACCCTATCCACCACCACCACCACCCTATCCACCACCATCCCCACCACCACCCTATCCACCACC
>JACEEZ010014860.1:345000-347500 GCA_016584305.1 Chionoecetes opilio
CACCACCCCGGGAGGGGGTCACAAACCCCCGGCTGACACCCGGTACCCATTCACTACTGGGTGGACAGGGGCTCGGGTTTTAAGGAAACAGCCCATCTGTTTCCGCTCCGCCCGGGAATCGAACCCGGGACTTCTCAGTTGTGAACCGAGCGTGCTAACCACTACACTACGGAGTTACCTGTGTGTGTGTGTGTGTGTGTGTGTGTGTGTGTGTGTGTGTGTGTGTGTGTGTGTGTGTGTGTGTGTGTGTGTGTGTGTGTGTGACAACCACCTATTGTTATCTATCCATATCTGCCTGTCTATTTGCTTATCTAACTTCTTCATTTCTTGCTCGTCTCTTAATTTCACTTCTAAAACAAGACTTCGTAGGGGCTCAGTGACACGTGTCTAATATAAATACTATAAAGACAAACATTTCAGTCCTAAATAGACTCCGTCAGTGTTATAGTTTTCCGCCAATCCTCTTTTAAACATTTATATGTAACGGTGATGCAATATTTGACAGTACAGATGGTGACCTCTCCACGTCTCCTATCTCCTTCTCCCCCACGTCTCCTATCTCCCTCTCCCCCACGTCTCCTATCTCCTTCTCCTCCAATTCTCCTATCTCCCTCTCCTTCACTTCTCCTATCTCCTTCTCTCCTCCATGTCTCCTATCTCCCTCTCCTCCACGTCTCCTATCTCCTTCTCCTCCAATTCTCCTATCTCCCTCTCCTCCACTTCTCCTATCTCCCTCTCCTCCAATTCTCCTATCTTCCTCTCTTCCACGTCTCCTATCTCCTTCTCCTTCATGTCTCCTCCACCTACGCTCACCACCTGCTCCACAACACCAGTCTTTGTAAAAAAACATGAAATATTTGTGAGCCCCTCATAAAGTACTGCCGGGCAATAAACACATCAATACGTACCTAAACTTAACGCCGTTACCGTCACGGGGACAAATATATTACTGATTTATGTAGTAACTTTGCTATCGGGAGGTAGGTGAGATTTTTTAGTTGGTTACTATATATTGAACTATCGTAAACTTTGAATATGCATTTATTTTAAGGATTTAGTTTTGTGAATTTATCAAGATATTGAGACTATTTATCATATACATGTGTCAAGGGATATGTATCTAAAGAAATTATTTGAGAACATTCACTCTCCGAATCTATTTGGAGGTATTAATTTAATCATGGAGGTAATCATTTTGGAATATCAATGGAACGAAACCATTTGTAAATATTATTGCAAAGACTTTCTATAATTTTTTTTTTCATTGGTATGAAATTAATATCTTTTCACAGTATTCATCCACGAAATTTGTTTTACACTCAAAATTTACATCTTTTCGCTTTACATTTTATAAAAGAAAAAAACCTTCAATCACGCGTGTAAATTTACCTTCCACTCAAATAAAAAAAATTCGACCTATCATCTTCATTGGTAGTAATGAAAAAAATTTATATTGGGGTGAGCAATTTCCCTTTTCAACGAGCCATTATTCCTTATCAAACACTATATAAACGACGACGGCACTTATACTTGATCAGATAAAAAGAAAGTCTAAATTTCAACTTCAAACCTTGCCTCGCCTCATCCCTCTCATCCTTCTCTCTATGGACTTTTAATCTTCAAACTTTTCCTTTATCCTGCAACTTTCCTCATTCCTTCCTTTTTTCTTGCATTCCTTCGCCTTCTTTATTCTTTACCCCTAATCACCTTCCTTCCTTCCACCTCCTCCTTCTATTCCTCGTACATGGCATTACACGGCCTTTATTGCACGGCATTTACATATAAAGGCTTCACAAACACAAACTTCCCTGCTTCACCAACCTAAATTTTTCCCTGAGCTACACTTCGTATACTTTCCACCATGACTACAAAATGGCTTCAAAAATAGCACCGTCACATACAGAGAAACCAAACCAGACAGGAGGAGGAGGAGGAGGAAGAAGGGAGGAGGAGGAGGAGGAGGAACAGGAGGAGGAGGAGGAGGAGGAGGAGGAGGAGGAGGAGGAGGAGGAGAGGAGAGGAGGAGGAGGACACAATCAACACCCACAATACTCCCCGCGCAATAGAGAGAGAGGAAAGCAATAAGAAAGAGTAAAGAAAGAAAGTAAGAAAGTAAGTCAAAATAAGTAACCTTGACACTCATGCAGGTTTATTTATAATCTTTTCTTTCTTTCTTTCCATGTAAGGGAGAGGGAGGGGTTAGGGGTGAGGTTGGGTGGGTGTGTTGAGGTGGGGGGGTTGGGGTTGACGTGGTGGAGGGGGTACTGGTATGTGCACGCCAATCCCTCTTCCTGCTTTTCCTTTCTTCTTCTTCTTCTTCTTCTTCTTCTTCTTTCTTCTTCTTCTTCTTCTTTTCTTCTTCTTCTTCTTCTTCTTCTTCTGTCTTTTCTTCTTTCTTCTTTTCTTCCTTCTTCTCTTCTTCTTTTCTTCTTCTTCTTCTTCTTCTTCTTCTATATCCACCTCTTTGTTCTCTCGCTTTCCTTCCTTCACATTTCCTTAT
>JACEEZ010014860.1:350000-357500 GCA_016584305.1 Chionoecetes opilio
TCATCAATAAGTCTGTTTTCCCCTTCAGGTACTGAGTATCACCTGGGTAGCGGGGAGCAGGTAAGCAGGAGAGAAACAGGAGCGGATGGCGATACAGGGAAGGAGAGTATGTAGAGTGGCAGGTGGCGAAGGGAGAGAAGATCAGAGGAAGAGGGGTGGGAGAGGAGGTCGTTGTTTTCTTTCTGATGGCTGTGATTTTGTGATAATGTGTTGTGGTGGTGGTGGTGATTGCACTGGTGACGATAGTGGTGGTGATGGTGAAGGTGATGTGATGATGTCCTCTCCTCCCTCACCCGTGATGCATCCCTGTATTGTTTCCTCCCAGTAACTCTTTCCTTGGTTCTCATCACCTCCCGCCGTCCTCTCCTTGTATGTCTGGTTTAGTTCTTCCCGCCTCCTCGACAGATGGTGACACACACACACACACACACACACACACACACACACACACACACACACACAACACACACACACACACACACAACACACATAACACACACACACACACACAATGATTATATGTAAATGCAATGTAATGGTTAGCACGCTCGGTTCACAACCGAGAAGTCCCGGTTTCGATTCCCGGTCGGAGTGGAGAGAGATGGGCGGTCTCCTTAAAAAACCCGAGCCCCTGTCCACCCAAGCAGTGAATGGGTACCGGGTGTTAGCCGGGGGGTTGTGACCCGCCTCCCGGGGTGATGGCTTCGGCCAACACTAAGGTTTCGGCCAACACTAAGCACTAAGGATGAATGATAAAATGTAGTTATGAAGACGGGGCCATACGAGTGTAACTCAAGCCCTGTAAAACACAACTATAGATGAATACAACTAGATGAATATACTCACACACACACACACACACACACACAGGTGTGCTCTGGCTTCCCTCGTCACGCCGAGCACCTGTACACGTCACCATTGGCCATTCAGCCCTGGCTGGTTAATAACAATTCATCACCCCCCCCCCGCCCTGCAGCCCCGCCCACCCTGTGCCCCATGTGTGCTGACCTCAGCGTGGGCGTGCACGTGGGAGTCCGGCGCGTCCCTGAGTCTCTGCAGCACGGTGGTTGGCGTCACGTCGAGGAAGGGTAACCTGATGGGTTCCCTGGAGGCGGGAGGGCCTGGGCTCCACATCTTCTTGGCCGGGGCGTCCCAGTGTGGCGCGCCCTGCAGCATTCTATACATCCCGCTCTCCCCCCTGAAACTGCCCCTGCCGCTCAAGGGGGCGCGGCTCCCCTCTACGGCCGACACGTGTGCGGTGGGCGGCGGCAGGACCGCCGTGACGCTACTTAGGGATCTCTCGCGGCGGATGACGGCGTGGGTGGCGCCGCGGGAAGCCACCTGCAGTCCCGGCAGAGACCTGGAGCGACCCGGGCTGGGTCCCGGGGAGGGGTGCACCCCCAGCAGGAGTGGAGAGTCTGGTGCAGGTGAAATGGGACCTCGGAGGGCGCTGGTACTCCCCGGGGACCCAGCGACGCCGTAGCGCCTCGTGACGGGATGGGCGATGTTCACACTGTGGGTGAGGGCGGGGGACTGGAACCCCCGCCCATGGACAGCCCACCCACACTCATACCCCGCAGGCTGGCCGTCACACCATCACCCGGCGGGCCTGACGCAAACACGCGACGCGGCAACACACGCTCACCAGGGCTTGGACACGCGGGTTCGGACTGAGTGGCGCGGGGCGACGGCACGCTGCGACCAACAGGTTACGTGCGACTGACAGATGCAAAGAGGTGGTACACACCTGCAGCGGCCGTGGCCGCAACACACACGCTGCCGTCACATTGATTGCCGGCTGTTGCGGGGACCGAGACGCTGCCACACTACCACCTGGGGAACACGCCCGCCACACCACGCACCTTAAAGTATCGTCCAGACCATTTCATCATTCCTGATTTAATGCAATCAAATCATAGCCATTAACGAGTATATCAATAATACGTCGTCACTTTTTGCATCCAGTCAGCCGTTTTTAAATAATCCGCAATCAAAATCTGCAAATTCCCAGAGTTCTCAAAACACTCCTCAAGGTTTGCAGACGATGCGCCACGGGTCGGTGACGTAGCAAAAGGCAGCGCTCTCCCCGCCCGCAGATTCAGAGAGATGTAAACACAGGAGATAAATTTAGTACTTGAAGATTTTTGGGTGTTTCTGATAGATTTTTTTGGGATATGCCAAATGCATGTATCCTTTATGGGTGCAGCAAGACAGCTGTCCCTTTCGAGAGAAGTTTGCACAACTTTCCGACTGATACGACAACGTTAAATGTATGGAAGAGGTTTGTGCGGCGGACAAGAGCAAATGGAACGGGAAGTTGACATTTGCAAGGATTTGTAGTGATCACTTCCAGCGGGATTGCTACAGCAACTGGATGAAAGTGTCTATGAGGATATCAACCAAATTGAATTTGAAGGATAAGTTCCAGGTCCCGACAATCTACCCGGAGGGCACCTGCTCCACTCTTGCTTCGACCAAAACAAGAGCTAAGAACTTGACCCCCGCCCCTGGCCCTGTGACAAGTTGCCAGACTCCTGATGGACATGGTTCTCTCTCAGTCTCACCAGCCTCATGCTCAGCAACTAGACTACCCACTCCTAAACGCCCTCGATCTGCTGTCAGGAAGCGGGAAGTAATTAAGTCAATCAATAAGCCTGTCAATGAGTATTATCAGTATCATACTCTCTTGTGCTTATGCTTTCCTTCGGTTGGAAAAATTCTAGAGTCCTTTTCCGCCCTTATTAGTGGGCTTTTTTAGGTAAAATTCTAGTGTTTCCCATACCCTCCCACTTCCCCCAAACAAGTTTGGGGACCTGTGGGAATGCGGGGTTTTCGGGTGGAGAACAAATTATGCATCGGCAACACGAAATTTAAGAGTTGTGGAGGGGGGTAAAGTTCCCTAGATCTAGGGTAATTTCCTTATATCTAGAGAAATTGACCTAACCAAAATTAACCTAACCTAACCTAGCATGGGGCTTGACCCACCGATAACCTAACCTAACCAAATCTAACCTAACCTAACCAAATCTAACCTAACCTAACCAAATCTAACCTACCCTAACCTAAACAAATATAACCTAACCTCCTAGAACCCCCCCATGTTGGGGGGGTTCTCGACACTTCGGTCATCATTCTGTGAGGATCGGCAGCTTAACACATTTCTTGGCTCAGAAGAAATCCAATGAATTTTCCCTAGTTCTATGGAATTTTTTCAACACCCCAAACTCAAATACTATGTGTTTGCGACGCATATTTTGTACCCCAGCCAAATATCCCGCATTCCCCCAGGTCCCCAAGCTTGTTTTGTGGGAGAGGGGGAGTATGGGCAAACACTAGAATAATACCTTTTTTAGTTCTACTGTCAGTTCAATGCATTACAAGGCACGTAGTTATAAACATCCTCAACTTGTCGATCTGATTATTTGCGTGACCTGGAACTGTTGCTGAAATTAATTCTGGTAAAATTCTAGTCCTTTCCCGTCCTTATTATTATTATTTTATTTTTCATCCGACAGGCCTTCACATATCCCTTCAGATACTTCTACAACGTAATTATAAAGTGGGGGAGGGATGCCCCCTTCAACTCTGCCCCTCTGGACTCCCTAAAATAATATTACTAACCTTACCTAACCTTACCAAAAAGCTCCGATCTAATTCCAATTGCAGGAAAAAACTAAAATTTTACCTGGATTGGTTAGGATAGAGGTTAGGTTAGTCATTATTTATTCCCACACACAAATTTACCAATTTACCTTACTTACCCATCCATGTTTTGGCCTCAGTAATCCTCATATACGCGACCAGCGTCATTTCTTTCGGTCTCAGATTGAGCATCGTACTCTAGATCTGTCACAGCGACAGATTCACTGTCTGACACAGAAGTACAATCGCTCATCATAACATTTGCCGACAGGTGTCAGACAGATGTTTACATTGGAGCCTCTGCGGGCGTCACTCTTCTGACGTCATCAATAACAGTCGTAGCCCTGTTGGAGGGAAGATTTTTTTTTTCGCGCGCTTTTTACAAAAGTCATGTTTTTACGGAAATAAGGCCTGGAAACCAATTATTTTTTGTGGATTAGGTATTTTGAATGTACATTCAACATAATTAGGCGAAAAAAAAATGGGTCTGGACGATTACTTTAAGGCCGTGTCACACGGACACTTTTTCCGGCATCTTTTGGTATTTTGCTACCAAAAGATGCTCGTAATGGTGGCAAAAATATGCGCGTTCGTCACTCGGCGTTTCGGCTACGAGCATCTCCTACTGGCATCTACCGGGACCCGCAACCAAAACTAAATAATATAACATTATGGATCGTGCAAGAAGACTTCAATCGTATTCAATTCATTCGTATTCTTCATTTCAAGACTTATTAATCGTACAAGAAGATGCTCGTAGCCGAAACGCCATGTGACGAACGCGCATTTTTTTGCCACCACTACGGGCATCTTTTGGTAGCAAAATACCAAAAGATGCCGGAAAAAGTGTCCGTGAGACACGGCCTTTACCATGACCGTTTACCTCAAAAATATTCAAACGCACAGATACTCTCCTAATCCACATCCCTGAACACATAAGTAAACACAATAATGACGGCATCATTAGACATTTTGTTGTTTCTCGGCAGAAAAAATAAGTACGTAAAATTAATTGAAAGAAAACGTGTGTTGGCGAGCAGACTGATGTGTTTTTAAAGCACGGCCACCAGACAGGGAGTGACGCAAAGGTCGCAAATGCTGCCATGACACAGTCACACACACACACACACCGGCGTTTCGGAATGGAAAATTATTTAATGTAATCAGAAATATGTACAATAACATTAGGTATTGTGTCATGCTTAACCAACAGAAATCAGATACCTTTGTATGTAATGTAGGGGTGAGGCAAGGCGAAAATTTGTCACCTTTGCTTTTTGCTTTTTATATTAATGATCTTGAAAGTAAATAACTTGAATATAATTGTAATTATGTAAATTTTGGTGATGATTTCTTAAATTCATATCTAAAACTTCTTGTTCTAATGTATGCAGATGATACAATCATATTCTGTGACAGTGTGGAAGGAATGAAGCAGGCACTGATTGCTCTGAATTTGTATTGTAATGAATGGAAATTGAAGCTTAACTGTGACAAAACAAAAATAGTCCTGTTTAGTAGGGGAAAAGCTAACCTAGATAATTATGCATTTGAATTTGGTGGTGAAAACATTGAGGTTGTAGAGGACTATAAGTATCTTGGTGTGTTATTTAATTACAATGGAAGGTTTCGTAAAGGTGAGCTGGAGCTTAAAGAACAGGCAACAAGAGCCATGTACTCATTGATAGGTAAGTGTAGGAAGTTTGACTTGCCAGTTGACATGCAGATTGAACTTTTTAATACCATGGTACTACCTATACTGACTTATGCATCTGAGATCTGGGGATATAATATCATTAGAGAGTTAGAAACATTGCATCTGAAATTCTTAAAACAGTTACTAGGAGTTCATAAAAATTCTAGTAATGACATGGTATATGGCGAACTTGGAGTATTTCCACTTGACATACATATAAAGAGCAGAATGATAGGATATTGGTGTAAGCTAATTTCAGGAAAAGATACAAAATATAACTATATAATGTATCAATACTTATTGCAGTTGGATAGGTTAGGGATTTATACCTCTCCATGGTTAGCCTGTATCAAAAATATTTGTAATGAATGTGGTATGTCAGGTATGTGGTTGTTGCAAGATGTCCCTAACACAACATGGGTTAAAAAGGCTGTGGAATTGAGATTGAAAGACCAGTGGATTGCAACTTGGCATGGCAACTTAGTAATAAAATCTTTATGTAGCAGCTACAAGCTGTTTAAGCTAGATTATGGCATGGAAAGGTACATTGTAAATTTACAGAAGAGCAGCCGAATCATGGTGACTAGATTAAGAACTAGTAATAACAGATTGACTGTAAATGCTGGTAGATATGAAGGTGTAAATAGAGAAGATCGGATATGTAACAAGTGTGACGCTGGGGTTGTAGGAGATGAGTTTCATGTCCTTTTTAAATGTAATAAAACTGAAATTGTGAGGTTACGTGACATGTATATACCAAATTATTATACATATAGGCCAACAAATTTCAAATATATTTCGTTGATGCAAAACACCAATGTAAAAAGTAATTAAGTATCTTTAATATTTTGGTAGTCATTAGTGTAATATTCTGTTTAGATGTATTTGTTAGCTAGTTATGTCATTAGTATTTTCCAATTATTTTTTTCTTGATTCTCATACTTTTTTGTTGAGTTTTTTTTTCATTCTTTTTGCCTGTTTATCCTAAACACGAATTTTGTATTGGATTAAATTAGCTCTATCACTTGGACTGTGCTCATATTTTGTTAAAAATGACTATAATGAATCATATCAATTCAAAATGGACGTCTGCACGCGGAAGCGACGGATTGTTGTGAACGTTTAGGCAGTAAAATCTCCGCTACTTTCACCGCTTCTGATATTTAGCTTAAAAAGGACACACTGATGGAATCTGCAGATTTAAGAGCCAAATATATCGTGTCCGCGAAAACGCGTGTGGATGTTATATGGACGTAATTTAGGGAAACACTTCCCTTTGTGTTCCTGTCTCGTACCCCGTGTGTGTATATAGCTAGACAAGAGGAGGTAGATGGTGTTTGTTATGCGTGATGAATACAAACGCTAAACAACACCACACGATTCAAACACACGCAGAGTTGTGTATTATGCTGTGGTCACGGAAGCATCAAAAAAAAAGTAACATAGATGGAAGCTACTATAGGCCGTGACGACCATACCGTGTAGTTTGTGTGTTGTGTTCCCTTTAGGGCACTAGGCGATGTCATATACTATCTACGTACGAATTATTGGACGGTTTTAGAGTGAGAGCGTACACCCACCACACACACACATCGATCAGCACACACTGCCTAACACACACAGCGTTGTTTATTGGTGATTCTTTCTGTTGGAAACCGGGAACATCCAAAAGACATATGCTCGTATGTACGGAACTACAAAGTGCCTTTGAACCTAATACTCGCAGGTGTTGTTGCGTAGGATGTGTGAATTGTATGTATGGGTAGGCGCTTCATTATGTCTTCTTGACGAATCGTCATGATTATCGTGTATTGGTGAAGCGCTCTTCACACCATCCTTCACGACATTGTCAGAGGAGCATGCGACCTCTCATCTACACTACATGAATTGTCTATATTGATGTGTGTGTGTGTTGTGGAATCATTTACCTGTTTTTTATGAATTGTCATAGAGGAAGTAGCTATGCTACGTATTGGTAGGCGCTCTCATCTACTGTATCTTCTTTGAAGTCCTGATACTTCTGATGTGTGTGTCGTGTGCGTGGAAGGCGCTCTCATTACTGTTCTCTTGAATTCGCATGATGTGTATGTGTGTACGTGGTGGTAAGGCGCTCTCATTCTACCTGTTCTTCTATGAATTCGTCTATGATGTGTATGTGTGTT
>JACEEZ010014860.1:362500-392500 GCA_016584305.1 Chionoecetes opilio
GAGAACGCAATGACAAGGAAGACAATCTACACACGGAAGAAATTAAGAGTGAAGATAAACAAAAGACCAGAAGTGAACGCCAGAGGGAAGCCTACCTCTTTAACAGTGGCTGCAAACGTTTGTGCGTGCGAACTACTTCACAATTAAAGACAAGATGGAGGAGTTGGTCAACAGAGATAAGACACAATCTAAAATCTCGCCTTCCCACCTCAGGAAGTTGTTGAAGGAGTACCGGAAGCAGCAGCCTGTCAAGCCTGAGCCCTTCCAAGACACACCTGTACTCCCGGATGTCTCAGACGAGGACAACGAGTACGTCCAAGATGAGGAGTGTCGCATCTACCTCCAAAACCTGCCTCAGGGTGTGACGCGTAAGAGAATCCTGAAGCACTTCCACAAGTTCGGGGACTCGCGGCGACTGTACTTGACGCAAGGCAACAAGGGTTTCTTAGAGTTCGACTTTCCCCATCAGACACAGGCCGCCCTCAGGCAGAAGCGACATCTCATACACGGCACAGAGATCTACGTGCTCAAGTCACTGAGGTCTCGACCCCAAGTGTTTGTGGGCAGCCTGGCGCCCGGCACAACGCGGGAGGAGGTGAGCACCGCGCTGAGTGTGTTTGGCAACGTGCAGGACGTGGTCTTACCGCCTGGTAAGAACTACTGCTTCGCCACCATGCACGACGAGGCCGCCAAATTACGGGCCGTGATGTGCGGCCACGTCTTCCTCCGAGGGCGACGACTCTTCGTGGGCAACACCACCAAATACGAGGGTTGAACAGTCCCTATCAGTGCTAAACAGTGCCAAAGGAACACTGCCAGTGGTCCGCGGGTGTCATCTACCGAGCAAGTAAAAAAAATGTGAAGATAGCAAACCCCAGGAGGATGAGTGAATGCTAGCAGTGATGAAAGTAACAGAAAAGGGGAAAATAAAAAAGAAAAGAAAAAAAAGTTCCCTATATTCTGTGTGTGTTAATAATAACACGTGTTTCAGGTGTTAGATATGTATAAAATGACAAAAGTGATAGGAAGCACGTTAATACAAGCCTGAGTTACTTAGAGTTGATACTAAGTCTTACATGATCAATAAAAGGATAAAAAGAATCAGTGTTTCATTGAATCTCAGTTTAGTGTTGATGGAATGAGAAAAAAAGAAAAAGAGAGAAATGTACAAGTGCTTGTGTGAATGTTAGTCAACAATTAGTGTAAATGTAAGTGTTAATGTGTGTTAAATGGTAATGATGATGGTAATGATGATGGCGATGATAGTGGACGCGGTGATGGTGGTGGTAAATTGGGTACAAAGATACGTCTACATCGACATAATCTCCCCTCCCCTTCATTCTCTCTCTCTCTCTTTAGGGTTACTTACAAGAGTCATCCAGGTACTGAGTCACACACAGACACGGGTATTCAGGTAACACTTCCCAAGGTATCACTATAAACCGTACACTCAAGAGTCCTCCTTCCTCCTCCTCCTCCTCCTTCTCTTCCCTCTCGCGGGTGAAAGATGACTGGATGGCTCCTCGGATGCTGCTGTGTGACCTTCTGAGAGCGTGGGAGAGAGGAGAGGGGGGGGGGAGAAGGGGGAGAGGAAGAAGAGGGGGAGAGTAAGAGGAGGGGGAGGAGGAGGAGGAGGCTCAAGAATGTTACTCTTCTCACACGTTCAATAACAGTTACAAGTTTTATGTAGTTTATCTCCAAGCAGAAGAGGAGAAGGAGGAAAAAGGAAGGAGAAAGAGGAACAGAAGGAGGAGGAATAACTAAATCGCGAATAATTGATTCTTTTTCACCTTCAGGGGATAAGTGTGTGTGTGTGTGTGTGTGTGTGTGTGTGTGTGTGTGTGTGTGTGTGTGTGTGTGTGTGTGTGTGTGTGTGTGTGTGCGTATGTGTGTGTGTGTGTGTGAGTCACTGTGTGTGTGTGTGTGTGCGTGCGTGCGTGCGTGCGTGTGCGTGCGTGCGTGCGTGTGTGTGTGTGCGTGTGTGCGTGTGTGTGCGTGTGTGTGGTGTGCTGCGTGTGGGTGGTGGTGGGTGGGTGGTGGGGGTGTGGTGGGTGTGGTGTGTGTGTGTGTGTGTGGTGTGTGGTGTGGTGGGTGGTGGTGTGTGGTGGTGGTGGTGGGTGTGTGTGGTGTGTGTGTGTGTGTGTGTGTGTGTGTGTGTGTGTGTGTGTGTGGCACGCGTTTACTTACTTCCATTACCTCACTATACCAGAGCTGGGCACTAAATACATTGAATGTATTTAAATACTAAATAGTAAATATGGGAAAAATGTATTTAAATACTAAATACTAAATACATTTTACGAATGTATTTAAATACTAAATACTAAATACATCAATTGTATTTAAATACATTTGTAAATAATTTTAAATACACACAAATTTTAACATGTCCGAAAAAAAATGGATTTCCTTAGGATTTCCTTAGAAATTTCCTTCTCAGGCATAAATTTCCTTAAAATCAGGACATTTCCTTGCCAGTGGAAACCCTGGTTCACTGTAACATCAGGGTTGCCAGATAGTTGGGCGGGTTTATGGCCAAATTTATTGATCAAAAAGTATATATTTTTTTATATTAAATGTATTTAAATACAATGTATTTAAATACTCATAAAAGTATTTAAATACTGTATTTAAATACATGACAACCAATGTATTTATAAATACATTTCTAAATACACAAATGTATTTTAATACAATTGTATTTAAATACTGCCCAGCTCTGCACTATACCCATCATTTTCTAAAGAAAATTCGTCTTCACCTTTCTTCATATCCACTTCCACCCCGGCCAATGTCCCACCCACTGGTGTCCCTCACCCACACCTCCCCCCGCCTCAACACCACTGCAAATACCAAAACCTCTTTCGCAGAAGTCGAATCGAAGAGAAATGAAGAACCTGTCCCAGACTTCTAAAAAAACGGACAAACTACTTTATTCCTCATTCTTTAAAAAAACTAAACACAGAAAGAATTCTACAGTTGACAAAGCATATTTAGTTTCAGAGTGTCATGACATTTCTTTCGTATCTATAATTCATTACTCGTCCTCTTCCTCCTGCTTCTCATGTTCCTCTCATCACAGTCATTCTAGTCTTCTTAGCACTGAATAATATCGTTTCTTTTCTCTCTTCTTACAAACTATGTGGAGATGTTTGATCTTAATATTTTCTGGATTTTCCTCTACGGTACCATTCTTATGTTTGATATCATGTGTGGGGAGGAGGGGAAGGGGGAGGAGTGGAACCCTAAGAAGTGTGTTAGCGTGTAAAACTCTACGGACACATCCATTCACATTTAACTTTGCCTCCCCCCTAAAAATTTGTAAACATTTTTTCTCTTCAAAACACAAGACATTAGACAAAAAATATACATAATCAACCAAAATTACACCAGAAAAATAAAATTGAGAGATGAAGTAGAAACAACAATGAAAAATGAGAACATAATCTACACAAGCATACACAAACAGGAAATAAATGTAATACATAACAAATACGAACACACACTCACCCCTCCCTCCACACATACAAACACACCTATTCGCACACATACTTAATGGAAGAGAAAAAATTAGAATAGCAACACAGAAGGTAATGGTATTTCTTACTCACCGTCTTGTCGAGGGTTACATCCGACATGGAACGTTTTCTGTTAAGAGACTCATCGAGCGGCGCGTGTCTGGAAGAACGGAGGAGCGGCGGAGATTAAAGGGGAAACACCCGAATACTTAATAGGACAATGTTTAATAACATAGGATTTTGATATGAACCTTAGGGTACGTTCAGTGATCCTTAATGATACTAGAAGGAATCATCAAAATAAGCCTGGAAATATAATCGTATAACAAGACAGGGAAATTAGTGAAAAGATTGCTAACATGCTAAGAAATAACTTGCGCCAAGCTTAAGTATGTGAAAATTGTAGTTTTTTCATTATAATGTTCTTTGTAAAGGGAATGTTGTATCTTTTTATACATGTTTTTAAGTGTTATGAATATTGAAGCTTGTTTTGGTGTCTCTCTCTCTCTCTCACCTGGAGCGCTGGATGGGCGAGGACTGCGGGTGGGTGAAGGCGAGGGTGTTGACGTAGGAGTCCGAGGCGGTGAAGGAGGCGGAGAGGGAGGAGGGCCACCCACTCCCCTGGGACCCCGACGCCCCTCCCCCGCCCCCCGCCAGTACCCAGTCCACGTCGGCACCTGAGAGAGAGAGAGAGAGAGAGAGAGAGAGAGAGAGAGAGAGAGAGAGAGAGAGAGAGAGAGAGAGAGAGAGAGAGAGAGAGAGAGAGAGAGAGAGAGAGATCAATAATGTATGTTTGTTGAAAAGATTTGGGAGTAACGATTGTGTGAGTTATGAGTTATAGATGAAAAATGATTATAAGGGGGCGAAGATTGAGACGTGGTTGTGGTGTGAAGATGTGTGACCATGTGGGGTTATGTGTGATGACGTGTAGTTGTGTATAATGATTATGGTGGTATGTGGTGATATGTGGTGGTATTGTAATGAAGTGTGGTGTGTTACGATAAGGTATGGTTTGGTAAAGACGCAAGATGATGTGCTGGGGTGTGGTAGAGTGGTGTGCGGTGGTACCGTGGTGTGTGCGGTGGTATATGAGGTAAGGTTACGTACCCTTGACCCTTGCGAGGCTGGAGTGTCGGCCAGGAGCGGGCACCACCAGGGAGTATTCGATCAGGCCGTCCGGGGACACCTTGGGGAGCTGCCGCCGTGCCAGCCGCGCCTGCACGGCCTCCAAGGCGCCCGGGGCTTCATCCTCCTCCTGTAGATGAGAGATAAAAGGGTGAGGTGCTGTGCCAGTGAGTGAGACAACCTCCTCAAAACCACAATCTTCCTTTCTTCCTTCTTATATCCACACGGATCAATTAATAAGGTTTCTACATGAGCCACAAACACCTTTACCCAATCAACAGGTAAACAAACAGCAGCACAAGCCCTCACCTCCACCCTGTCCACGGCTGCCATGAGGGGGCCAAGCCTAGCGGGGCCGAGGAACTGTGCAATGGCCGCCAGACACTCGAGGGCCGCATGCCGTACCCGCCGCTTGGGGTCCACCACACCCACGCTGACCCGCTCCGCCAGTCGCCTCAGGTCAAACTCATAGCTTGGGAAGGTCATGAGGGCGTAGATGATGAGGTTGAGCGAGTCCTCCCTCACGCGCGATGAGCGGTGTGAGCTGAGGGAGTCGCAGAGTATAGGCACAACGGCGGCAGGGGAGGCGGCCTGCAGGAGCTTTCGGAAGACACGCATGTTCTCTATCCTCACCACCACCTTGGAGTCGCCCACGTGCTTCCTGACGGCGTGGACCATCTGGCGGAGGTGGTCGAGTAGCGTCTCCTTCTCCAGCAGGTCAAGGAGCAGCCTGAAGATGTCGAGCACGGTGAGGGAGATCCTGAAGTTGTTGTCGTCGAAGAGGGAGTCGAGGAGCTGCAGGAAGTGAGGCAGGTGAGGAACGAGCGCCCCCGCCTCCTCCAGGTTCTTCACCACGCCGCGCAGCTCCTCGCAACCCTCGGCGCGGGTCTTCCAGTCCTCCTGCAACACAAAGATGCAAGATGGTCATTTATTGCTTCCTCCTCCTTTGGTAATTCCCGTCTTTTAACCGTCAAATTTTCCTCATATAATTTTTCATTCACTGCTTCCTCCTCCTCCTTATTTAGTCCTTAATCTTCTTTTAAACACCATTTCTGATTTTACTATTTTTTTCATTTTTCTCTCTCCGTCTCCATGTTTGTGTTCCTGCTTCTATTTTCCATCTTCCTCCTTCCTAAAAAGCGATAAACAAGGCACCCACACTCCCTCTACAGATCCACAGGCTGACTACATCTACACGATGTACACAACACCGCGCTGACACATCAAATAGTGAAACCCTCATCACAAATACAAAAGTTAGCCTTGGATTACACACTCTTCTCACTTTCCTTAAATGCCAAGTCAATATTTCAATGGTACATGATGTCGCGTTTTTTTCGGCTGAATTCGGCTGAAGCTATAAATGAGTGGATGGGGGGGTGGATAGGAGTCTTCTACTGTACTATCTACCACCACAACAACCACCACATCCCCGGTATAATCCAGTAAAATAGTCATATTGTACTATCTACCACCACAACAACCAGAGCTGGGCAGTATTTAAATACAAATTGTATTTAAATACGTATTTAAATACATTTGTGTATTTATAAATGTATTTATAAATACATTGGTTGTCATGTATTTAAATACAGTATTTAAATACTTTTATGAGTATTTAAATACATTGTATTTAAATACATTTAATATAAAATGTTTAATACTTTTTTATCAGTTAATTTGGCCATAAACCCGCCCAACTATCTGGCAACCCTAATGTTACAGTGAACCAGTGTTTCCACTGGCAAGGAAATGTCCTGATTTCAAGGAAATTTAGGCCTGAAAAGGAAATTTCTAAGGAAACCCAAAATCTAAGGAAATCATTGCGAATCATTGCAAAATCTAAGGATACTTTGCGTATGGTGTATCTATTACCAGGGTTTTTTCTATGAATGTTGGTAGAAAAAACCCTGGTAATAGATACACCATATGCAATGTATCGCTGAAAATATCAGAAGGTGAAAAAGATCTTGGAGTAAGGGTGAGCCCAGACCTCCGACCTAGGAAACAATGTATTGAGGCTAAAAATAGAGCTAATAGAGTGTTAGGATTCATTACCAGAAGTGTTAAAAGTAGAAGTGCGGAAGTTATTCTATAGTTTTATCTGGCTCTAGTCAGACCTCACCTAGACTATGCAGTTCAGTTTTGGTCTCCATATTACAAGATGGATATAGCCTTGTTAGAATCAGTGCAGAGAAGGATGACCAAAATGATTCAAGGGAAGCGTAACTTTACTTATGAGAAGAGATTGGAGCTATTAAAGTTACACTCACTCGAGAGACGCAGAGTTATGGGCGATCAGATAGAAGTTTTTAAGTGGATAAAGGGATTTAATAAAGGAGAGGTAGGAAAAGTTCTTACGGCTATTAACCAGGGTAGAGCAAGAAGTAACGGATTCAAGCTGGAAAAGCGTAATTTAAAAAAGAAATAGGGAAAAACTGGTTCACAAATAGGGTGGTGAATGACTGGAATGGACTCAGTAGACAGGTAGTTAGTGCGGAGTCATTAGGGAGCTTTAAAGAGGGGCTGGATAGGTTCATGGATGGGGATGAAAGGTGGATGTAGGTAGTGTTAGGTAACAGGAACTACCACGTGTAGGCCTCACGGCCTCTTGTAGCTTCCTTATTTTCTTATGTTCTTATGTTTTATTGTTAAATCCTAAGGAAATACAATTTTTTCGGACATGTTAAAATTTGTGTGTATTTAAAATGTATTTACAAATGTATTTAAATACAATTGATGTATTTAGTATTTAGTATTTAAATACATTCGTAAAATGTATTTAGTATTTAATATTTAAATAAATTTCTCCCATGTATTTAGTATTTAGTATTTAAATACATTCAATGTATTTAGTGCCCAGCTCTGACAACCACCACCACATCCCCAGTATAAACCAGTAAAATAGTCCTAAGTTCACTGTCCCCTCCATGTCTCTACGTCACCTCATTCACCCCTCCCGCCCCCATCCTTATGACTTTTATCCCCTCCCCTACCCCGCAGCCCCCTCTACCCCCCTCGCCACCTGCTCCCCGCCCACTCTCCAAGCCACGTCAATAGAAAGATATTTACTATTTATGCGGTCATGCCTCCCCCCTTCTTCCCCCTTCGTAACAGTGGTGCATGTGCATTCCTTCAGGAACACACACACACACACGAGAGAGAGAGAGAGAGAGAGAGAGAGAGAGAGAGAGAGGAGAGGAGAGAGAGAGAGAGAGAGAGGAGAGAGAGAGAGAGAGAGAGAGAGAGAGAGAGAGAGAGAGAGAGAGAGAGAGAGAGAGAGAGAGAGAGAGAGAGAGAGAGAGAGAGAGAATAAGATAAGATAAGATTTTCATCCTATCTAGACACTTTGCAAGTACCAACTACAAGGTTATTGACTATACAAAGCGCCGCCACGTCAGCACGAACTAGGCGGACTCGAACCGCGAACTCACGTCTCTACCAACCTTGCCACCCTGACGGGCTAGAGAGAGAGAGAGAGAGAGAGAGAGAGAGAGAGAGAGAGAGAGAGAGAGAGAGAGAGAGAGAGAGAGAAGTATATTGCTTGAGGGAGAAAAAGGAGAGAAGAACAGTCTCTCTCTCTCTCCAAAAAGAGAACAAATTGAAGGTAAAAGGAGGAAGAGGAGGACATGAATTGAAGGGGGAAGGAAATGAAAGGGAAGAGGATAGAAAGGAAAAGCAGGACAAGAAGAGATTGGAAAATAAAATAATGGAAGAGAACGGGAAAGGAAGGGAGGACAGGAGGCGAGAAGAAATATAGAGAAGAAAAAAGGAAGAGGGGAGGAGGAAAGGGAGGAGAAGGAGGACAGGAGGAGGGTAGGAAGTGGAAAACCAGGCCAGACATTGCTTGGAAATTCTCACCACCACAGCCACCCCTCCATCCCCACCACCACCACCCCCTCCACCACTACTACCACCACCACCACTACTACCACCACCACCACCCCCTCCACCATTACCCCCCCCCCTCCACCACTACCACCACCACTCTCTCCACCATTGCCACCACCTCCTCCACCATTACCACCACCCCCTCCACCACTACTACCACCACCACCACCCCCTCCACCACCACCACAGCCACCACCCCCTCCACCACCATCACGCACCACCTGCACTCCGGCGTCACCTTAACAGTAGGGACACACGAGAGGACCTGCTAACCTGGAAAAAAATTGCTTTAAAGTGCTATACATATCACTGTTATTATCAGCATTATTATCATCATCATCCAAGTGTGCCCAAGAAGCAAGGATATTGAAGACACCCTCCCTCTTCCCCCCACCACTACCAATATCACATCACACTAGTATTACTAATAAATAATACAGAAAGCTACATTAAATTTCACGATCCAGAGCTCCAGGTGACCCAGAACGTCCCTCCTGGAAGAGCTCAAGTCACTGGAAAGCAAACACGAGTTATTGCGAAGATTTGTCACTACGAACAGACAGACAGACGGAGGGAGGGAGTTAAGGAGCAGGCACATCATAGACCAGTGGTTCTCAAACTTTTACACCCATCGGAACTCTTTTGCATGTGATGTTACTCGGTGGAACCCCTACGAACCCACCCATGTATTATATATATATATATATATATATATATATATATATATATATATATATATATATATATACACACACAAAGAAATGAAATTACAGTATAGTACCCAGCATCAGAATTCTTACCTTATTTAATGTGATGGGTAAGCTTGTTTCTGGCAACAGAGACTATCAAAGTCTGGAACAATCTTTGTTAACTGCAGGCGCATATCAGGTGCTGTGTCCAACCTGTTTCGATATTTGTTTTTGGTAGTAATATAGCGAGAGAAAGTTGCTTCATACATGTATGTTGTTGCAGAAGGGCATAAGATGTTGCAGTGCTCGTTTTGCTAAGTCCGGGTACTCATGCAATAGGTTTATCCAAAAAGGAAGTAGAGAGTCCTTATTGTTTTTAGTTTTCAAAGTAAGATTAGCTAAAAATGTCAATTAGCTGTTCTTTTTCAGTCACTCACAGATTCTGCTCCATCACACCATCTGCATCCATGAATGGGTTGCTTAGCCATGTCAGAGGGTCTGACTCCTTTGGAAAATACTCTCGTAAATTTCCCTTTAACTGTTGTAGGTGCAGAATCATGCAGTCCTTTGTACCGTCATCCAGTGTTATTGAATTTTCGTTCAGGAATGCATGACAGTTTGACAAACACTCAGTCTGGTTTTTCTTTAAACAGCCAATCCAAAAATCTGAGGAAAACGGATTCAATTATGTCTTAAACATTCAATATGTTGATATCAGAGACTTGCAGTGATAAGTTCAGCTCATTTAATTACAAAAATATATCTGTAATATGGTCCAGCTTTCATACCCAGACTTCATCCATAAAGGGGTTTGACAGAGAAGACTTGTGCTCCCTCACAAATACTTGAATCTCATTTCTCAATTCATACACACGTGAAAGAATTTTGCCACAAGATAACCAGCGCACCTCTGTATGTAACAACAGGGTATTGTGAGTGGACCCCATCTCCTGGCAGCAAACACTCGAAAATTAAATGGCCTAGCCTTGATGAAATTCACTACCTTGACTACTTCATCAAGTGTCACTTTTAGACCTCTTGGCATCTTCTTCACAGCTAAAGCTTCTCTATGAAGGCACCAGTGCCTATGTTCTACTGCAGGTGAAACGTTTTTGATGAGACCCACTACACCTTTTACTGGGCCTGTCATTGCCGTGCACCATCAGTGCAGACAGCTGTGCAAAGGTCCCACCTAAGATTATTTTTTGTGAACAAAATGTCCGAGATTTTAAATATGTCCTCACCTCGTGTAGTGGTCTCGATAGCTTGGCACAACAGCATATCTTCATGTACGGACTGTTCTGAAGTGTATCGTACAAACACAAGCAGGACAGCTAAACCTGCAACGTCTGTTGATTCATCAAGCTGAATAGTAAAACTCACAGGACTGGTTTTCATACGATCTATTAACACGGTTTCACAGTTATCTGCCATGTCATTGATACGGCGTGAGACAGTGTCATTTAACAGGGGTACAGTGGCAAGAATCTTGCCACTCATACAGAAAACCATCTTTCATGCACGGTTTTAGTAAAGATTCTGCAATCGTATTAGCTTCGCCAGCCTTAGCAATGTGGTAACTTACGCGATATGAGGCTTCAAGTGCATTTTTGTTGTCTTGGTAAGCAAATTTCTTGAGGGAAACAACACATTTTAAAAAAACTGATCTCGTTTTCTTACGAAATAGTTACTGTGTTTGTTAACTAGCTGTGGGTGCTTGGTTTCCAGGTGTCTCCTCAATTTTGCAGGATTCAAGCTAATATTAGCTGATACTTGACTGCATTCAACACTTGTCCATCAGGAGCATTTTCATCTCCAACTGACATGAAACCAAATTGTATGTAACTATCGTCAAATTTGCGCTTCTTTGATTTCCCAGTACCTGATTTACTAGCTCTTGATTCTTGTGTCACATAAATATGAATGTGGTTCATCCCGTGATTCTCTTTCATCACTAACCGCATCTGTCTGTTCAGCACGCTCACTACAGCCAGTAGATGTATCATCAGGTTTATCACCTTGCAGCTTTGGCCGTAAAGTGTGGTGTTTCAACCAATTTTCCATCTTAATGCAATGTACAGCACACGATTTACGCAGCTCTGTAAACTTGTCATGAGGCGAAGCCCGCGGCAATACTGAAGGCTTCTTAGTCCTTATGTCCGAGTTATGTGTGGCGTTGTTTCATCTTGGTAGGATTAAACTGTAGGATCTAACGTCCCTTCATATTTGTGGACCCTTAGCCCAACAGACATGACGCCCCTTGGCCCTACTCGTTTGCATAATTTAAGAATTTTAAGACTTACAAGTATAGACTATAGTTCAATATGAATAAAGCTGGATAAGAACTATGAATAACGCTAAAATGTATTCCTACTAAGTTGACACCACGCCACACGAAGTGAACACGCACGCCTCGCAGTACTGCTGCTGGTTTAGTTTTGAAAAGTGCATTACAAGTGTGTTACTCGTGTTCCATACAGTATTTTAATGTAATAGTACTGTCAAATAATGATATGAAACAACTACACATTACTTTCACCATTCATGCAAAAATTTCGTCACTTTCGTCTTTCATTTTATCCATTCCTGTTCAGCAAAAAACTAACCTTTCATTGAACGTGTTTTTTTTTGCCACGGAACCCTTGATACCTCTTCCCGGAACCCGGGGTTCCGCGGAACACACTTTGATAACCACTGTCATAGAGGAAGGATTTCTATTTTCTTATGTTTGTATTCTGAGAGGAAAATATGGCTGATCAAAGCTACGAGTAACTTCAAAAAAACTGCTTCATCGATCCTTCCTAAAAAGTATGTAGGGTCAATGTTTCAAAGACAAAGGCCAGTTTAGTTTCACAAGTGCCTTGATATTCCTCTCTCTATAACATTTGAAGTCACTAGGCGCCGAGAAAAAGATTATTACACAGGATATCTAGATTGTTTCAAAATTTACCTATGAGAGGGATGAAAGAGGGAAGATATTGGTTAACAGTTGTATTACTAAAGTGGAAAAATACGTCACGGGAAGAAGAAATAACATAAATAAAGGCAATGCCTCTCAAAGTTTACCCGTGAAAAGGGATGAAAGTGTGGATATTCTGGTTAACAATCGTATTAGTATATCCGATGAAAAGAAATCAAATAGATGAAAGCAGAGTGTTCCAGTGTTGACTATAATATATGTGTACGTATTACTTATAGTCAAAGGGATGAAGATGTGAAGATACTCGGTAACACTCGCAACAGTGAGGAGAATAAAACAGACACGCAAAATGTTCCATAATTAATTAGTGAGAGACGACAAAAATAAATATTTTGGTCAACCCTCATTTTGTCATTTTTCTCTTTATCGGATTTGATGAAGATAAGCGAATGAAGTGTGGTGGTGGTGGTGGTGGTGGTGGTGGTGGTGGTGATGATGATGATGATGATGATGATGATGATGATGGTGGTGATGTCTCGTGTTATTCCGGTGCCTATGTGGAGGTGATTTCGGGAGCTTTAGGGAGAGGATCAATGCATGTTTGTATTAGTGAGAGGTGTGAAGTGGTGAGGGAGGGAATACAAAGGAATATAAAAGAACAGACAACAACAACACTAATGGGCCAAACGAAGCTGTCTATGTGACCATTTTCTACCATTATAGTATCTACGTGTTAGAGGTAAATTTTGCAGTAAAGTTGAAGGCTCCTTCCACCCACCACTCCCTCACCACTATTTCACCAAGTGAGAAAAAAACCCATGCTGAATTGAAAAAAACTGCGATGGAATTTGATAGGAAAGGCTGAAGGAGAGACATACTCTAAGCTAAAAAAAAAGATTTTTTTTGTATAAAAAAACAAAAACAACAACCTAGGACGGAAGTAGTCGAGTTGATACTACTATAAACTACTTGTGCTGGTAGAGAGTTACATATGTATAACAAAAACTCTATTAATTAAAGTAAAAGTGTTTCGCTTCATGTGACCGAAATCCTATACTAACGATCTTGTATCCATTTTTACGAGTCATGCTTGTCCGATCAATATCTAAATAGTCGTTTATGTTAATATAATCAAAGCCATAGAAATTTTAAACAGCTCTATTAAGTCTCCTCACAACCTACGTTTCTACAAACTGAACAAGTTAAGTTCCTTCACACGCTCTTCGTATGGCTTGTTTTGCAGGCGCGGAATAATTTTAATAACTTTTCTTTGTGCTCTATCCAGCTTGCCTGTCTATTTTTTTTTTTTTTATAGAAGGGCGACCAGAACTGAACGCAATATTTAATGATGACCCACGATCGCATTGAAAAGTGTATGAATGACTTTTTTTCTGACTTATACTCGAAAGTCCTTCCCGTGAAACCGGTTAATCTTTTAGCCCATCTTCTGAACAATGTTTATTGGGCTTGAGGTCGTTGCTTAAAATAATCCCCAAGTCTTTTTCTTTGGTGACAATGGAAGGTTCATGTCCGTCCGTTGAGTAGTTAATTCAATCGTTATTACTTCCTATATGCAAAACTTTACACTTATTTGTATTAGACTTCATCTGCCACTTTTTTTCCCAACTAACTAAGCGATCAAGGTCAGATTGCAATTGCCTCTTATCGGCACTTGCAATTACTTTATTCGTTATTTTAGTATCGTCCGCAAACTTTTATATCTTACAGGTGAGGCCTTCGTCAGTATCGTTTACATAGATTAAGAAAAGTACAGGACCTAGCACAGATCCCTGAGGTAAACGGCTTATAACGTCTCGTCAGCTAGATGCCTTTCCATTAATTACGACACGCTGCCTTCTCTCAGAAAGGCAGTCTTTAAGCCACTTGAAAATACTTCGTTATGCCGTGCGACTTTGATTAACCCTTACACGGCGGGTGACGTACTACCAGTACGTCATTTAAGATTTTGGCCCAATTTTGGTCCCTACAGCAACCTCTTCTTGTGTAGATATGTATTACACTAAATGGGAGTAAATTCCACCGCACATATGGTGTCTATGTTGAAATATGTGGTATTACTCGTCCCGACACGTGCCTCATAGCGCAGTCCTCGGCCGACCCGAAAACTGTCGTGATGAGAGGGTATTATCTTTTCGCGACTTGGAAGTGCTACGCCTTATTAATTTTCGCCTGATTTTGACCTCCACAGTACCCTCCAGCTCTGTAAGGATACCATATACTCCGCACGATATGCCTCAGTTTGTCATGAGGAACCAATATATATAGACGCAGAATGTCGTCTTCCGTCAGCCTATATACTGAGCATTCTCCACCGTCTAAGCGACGTCTAATTTCTACGCCTCTAAAAGCATTGAATAGGGGAAACGAGAGGAAAAAGAAAACTGATAAACCGAGTGGAAGGAAACGAAGGAAGGATTGGTGATGAGTGATATCCGTGAAAGGGGAAGATAGATAAATGGCGAGATAAGACGATAAGGAAAAAGGGGTCAACAAAATATCCACGTCTCCAGCTATAACTACTACTACAACTACCAATACAACTACTACTACTATTACTACCACTACTTAAAATAATTACGTAATTAACATATGATAATGATAGTAATAGCGATAAGGAAAAAAAGAATAATCATAATAATAATAAATAAAATAATAATAATAATAGTATCGAAAATAATAATAATATTTATAATCAAAATGATAATAATAATAAAAATAATAATGGTTGTTATTATAATGATAATAAGGATGATAAGAGTATGAATGAAATGATCAGTTACTAAATCATCATAGTGTATTATAAAGAGCAACAATTGCTAGGCTACTACTATTACTACAACTATCACCACCACTACTACTACTACTACTACTACTACATAATTTACTACTAATTCTACTACTAGTAATAATAATGATGATAATAGTGATAATGATAATACAATGAACAGTTACTAGAATCAATACAATGTGTATGGCTAGAAAGAGAAGCCAAAGCCTTGACCGTACACAAACGTTCGAACGGCGATCAGCTCAGCAAGCCTCGTGAGACGCGAAAAATACTTTACTTCATCACCTCACTGTGAGGTATCCAGAGTACCTAGAAAGTTATTTATACTTGCATAACGTAGTAGAAAGATGAAGCTAAACGACGATTATTTTTGCTTCCGTATAGCTTCAGTAGTTATTTTACAAATTGTCGCTGAAAAGAGACGATTTAGAGCAAATTAGCCCGGCTGGTGTGCACGGGGAAGTAAAAAGTCGCCCGCCGCGTAAGGGTTTCTTAAAGTAATCGTCCAGACCATTTCATCATTCCTGATTTGATGTAGTTAGAGTATAGCCATTATCGAGTGTATCAACAATATGTTGTTACTTTTTGCATCCAGTCAGCCGTTTTTTAATAATCCGCAATCAAAATCTGTAAATTCCCCGAGCTTCGAAAACGCTGCTGGCAACTGGCAGACGATGCGCCACGGGTCGGTGACGTAACAGAAGGAAGGCTCCTCTTCCCGCGCTGCTGTGTGTGTGTGTGGTAGTGTTTGTGTGTGTGTGTAGTAGTGTTTGTGTAGTAGTTTTTGTGTGTGTGTAGTAGTGTTTGTGTAGTAGTGTTTGTGTGTGTGTGTGCGTAGTAGTGTTTGTGTGTGTGTGTGTGTGCGTAGTAGTGTTTGTGTGTGTGTTTAGTAGTGTTTGTGTGTGTGTAGTAGTGTTTGTGTGTGTGTGTAGTAGTGTTTGTGTGTGTGTAGTAGTGTTTGTGTGTGTGTAGTAGTGTTTGTGTGTGTGTAGTAGTGTTTGTGTGTGTGTGTAGTAGTGTTTGTGTGTGTGTGTGTAGTAGTGTTTGTGTGTGTGTGTGTGTAGTAGTGTTTGTGTGTGTGTGTGTAGTAGTGTGTGTGTGTGTGTAGTAGTGTGTGTGTGTGTGTGTGTGTGTGTGTGTGTGTGTTGGGGTGTGTGTGTTGTGTGTGTGTGTGTGTGTGTGTGTGTGTGTGTGTGTGTGTGTGTAGTAGTGTTTGTGTGTGTGTGTGTGTAGTTAGTGGTTGTGTGTGTGTGTTGTGTGTGTAGTAGTAGTGTTTGTGGGTGTGTGTGTAGTAGTGTTTGTGTGGGGTGTGTGGTGTAGTAGTAGTGTTTGTGTGTCTGTGTGGTGTAGTAGTGTTTGTGTGTGTGTGTGTGTGTGTGGTGTGTAGTAGTGTTGTGTGTGTGTGTAGTAGTGTTTGTGTGTGTGTGTGTGTGTGTGTTGTGTGTGTGTATAGTGTTTGTGTGTGTGTGTGTGTGTGTGTGTAGTAGTGTTTGGTGTGTGTAGTAGTGTTTGTGTGTGTGTGTGTGTAGTAGTGTTTGTGTGTGTGTGTAATAGTGTTTGTGTGTGTGTAGTAGTGTTTGTGTGTGTGTGTAGTGTTTATGTGTGTGTTGTAGTAGTGTTTTGTGTGTGTGTGTGTGTAGTAGTGTTTGTGTGTGTGTGTAGTAGTGTTTGTTGTGTGTGTGTAGTAGTGTTTGTGTGTTGTGTGTGTGTTGTGTGTGTGTGTAGTAGTGTTGTGTGTGTGTGTGTGTGTAGTAGTGTTGTGTGTGTGTGTGTAGTAGTGTTTGGTGTGTGTGTAGTAGTGTTGTGTGTGTGTGGTGTAGTAGTGTTTGTGTGTGTGTGTGTAGTAGTGTTTGTGTGTGTGTGGGGTAGTAGTGTTGTGTGTGGTGTGTGTAGTAGTGTGTTGGTGTGTGTGATGTTATGTGTAGTGTGTGTAGTAGGGTTTGGTGTGTAGTAGTGTGTTGTTGTGTTTGGTGTGTAGTAGAGTTTGTGGTGTGATGTATAGTGTTTAACTCAGCAGCTCCGCTACAACTGTTTCATCCACCTCGTACTCTGGGTCAAACATATAGGGTTGGCTCCCATCACAATCTGATGTTCGTTTCTATATACGCGAGCAGCGTCATTAGTTCGGTCTCAGATTTTAAGCATCGTACTCTAGAAAACTATACAGCGACGATTCAAAATGTCTGACACGAAGTACAATCGCTAATCATAACATTTGCCGAAGGTCCACAGAGGCGATGAGTGTGTTTACATTGGAGGTTCCATCTCGTGAAACGTCTCAGATTAACATGCGTAGCCTGTTGGGGGAAGAAAAACAATTTCGCACGCTTTTTAACAAAAAGTCGTTGTTTTACGGAAATAAGGCCTGGAATCAATATTTTGGTGATTTGGTGTTTGAATGTATTAACATAGTATTCAACAAATTAGGCAAAGAATTGGGTTGGACGATACTTAAGTAAACGCTTAGGGGGTTATGTCAACGCTTTTTGAAAGTCAAGCTAAATCACATCTACGTTTCATCTCGTCAACGTGCTGAACTCATAAACTCTAGAAATTGTGAGTCAGACGTTATTACGAAAGCCGGTGCTGACAAATCAATAGGAAATTTATCTTGTCTCGTATTATAGTTTCCATTAATTTACAGAGTACGGATGTGAAGCTGATGCTCTGTAGTTGCTCGATTGTGTCAAAGCACTTTTTTTCTGTATTGCAGAAATACCAATACAGATTGGAATACAAATTGAAGATTGTATTCCAATCGCAAGGAACTTTACCGGAATTTAGGAATTATCTAAAAAAAATATTGAAAGAGGTCGACAAATCTATAATACGCTTCTTTTAAAACTCGCAGTGCAATACAGTTTGGCCCGGGAGATTTGTTAACTTTGAGTTTATTTGAATTCAATCTTAATTAAGCTTTAAATTTAACTGTTTACTCTACTTGAGGTAACGATAGATTATAAATCATCAAGCCTCATATAGTAGGGCAGTGAGGTTGAATTTTCAACGTGAAAACTATTTTCTATAATACAGCCAATTTAAGTGCAGAAAAAATAGCGCACTAAAACGACTGGCATCATGTTGTGACGTCACGGCCCAGCCGCAGGGGACGGCTGTCAAGCGGCCTTTCCACAGTAACATCAACTTGCATTACCCCTACTACCGCAAGATGGCCAGTAATCCTCCTTCAAGTGATGTGGTAGATTTTTAGGGTATAATTTTAGGTAGAGGGGTTTATAGAACTCTCGTCTACCGGATTTCTCGTTGCCGTTGGCAAGTGTTCCAATTTTTCACGTCGTCGAGTGTTCCTATTTTATACGACAGTTCCATGAACATGCTTACTACTACAGCATCAGTCTGCATCATCATCATCATCATCAGTCTTAATTTGTATTCATATTTTACAAGCTGGTAGCTGCTGCTGCTCCTCAGGGGTTTTGAAGCTTTGCCAGCGGGCGTGAATGTGTCTCAAAGCGCCGACAAGTGTCCTAGTGTGTTTTAAAGGATGAAATATAGGTGCCCAAAATTTGAATGGGTTTTGAAGGACGTGGTATTAACAGAGGAATTCATAGGAAATATCATGGTCTATCAAGAGGGGTTGTGCGCGCGCGCGCGCGCGCGCGCACGCACGCACGCGCACACACACACACACACACACACACACACACACATTTTCTTTTCGAAATCTGAAGACTAATCTAATTTTCACGAACAGATTATTGGGTGATATCGTGGCATCCGAAAGATACGGAGGCCGTATCTTTAGGGGGCCACGGTGATACTGATGTTAATGGAGTATATGTAGCGATGGAGGTGTGGCAATGATGTTGAAGACGATCATATTATTGGTTGATGCCCCGAACACTTCCTGGTGATTGGGTTGTGACATCTTGGAACCTGGTGAGGTAGAAGTTGAGGCGCGACCAAGGGAACGAGCATCTAAGCAAATCTAAATATGGTAATGTTAGAGATCCTTAAGCTTTTTTATTGCCAAGGTCCCTGTGATGAACCGTGTGTTGTTGGGTAAAGTAAACAGCCAAGCATGACTGCACTTTGCAAGATGCAATTCTCTACAGTAAAGCGATGGCTATGCGGGGCCGTGCTGCTGCTGCTGCTGGCGGGGCACACGGCCACCCTGGGGTACGCCTACAACCGGGGGAACGCCGGCGGGCACGAGGACGGGCGGTTCGGGTTGGAGCTGTTGGTGGGCGGCGCCGCGGTGTGGTCGGTGGTTTCCCTGCTGGCGCTGGGCTGCCTGGCTCCGAGAGGCGGCCTCCTCCATGGGCAAAGTGTAGCTGGCGGTGCACGTCACCTGGACCAGGTGACAGCACACGCCGTGCACGCGCTCTGCAACCTTCAGGTGCGGCCACTGCTGGACGCCCTCACGCCCGCCATGGACGCCCTCGGGTTGGCTCTGCCCGCCACCACCCTGCACACCCTGCCCTTCTGGTGGTGGTCCCTGCAGGGACTGGTCCTTGTCCTCCTTGTCATCTGCCTCACCAGACGTACCTCTCCCCGCGAGGACGAGGACGAGGACTAGACTGACGCCGAGATGACCGAGGTTGGTGGTGGGATGCCCCAGGCGCACCGAGGAGACCACCGTCACCCTGCCGGACCTGCTGCACCTCTGCCGCGACACCCGCCGCCCCATAGCCCTCCCATCCGTGTGAGGTGTTACTTAATTACACTGAGTGACTCAAGAAAAAGAGAAGAAAAAAAAATGAGCCAATAACAATATAGTAATTGAAACGGATAGTTTGTTTACTTGTGATGGATTACATATATCAGAATATGTCTATCAGTATTTCTTAATGTATTGTTCAAGTAACACGTTCAGCATTACTTTTCATGTACTTTTTGTTCTTTTGCACTGATACTATATTGATACTCTTATATACCAATACTTTCATAACACACACACGCACGCACGCACGCACACACACACACACACACACACACACACACACACACACACACACACACACACACACACACACACACACACACACACACACACACACACACACACACACACACACACACACACACACACACACACACACACACACACACACACACACACACACACACACACACACACAACACACACACACACACACAACACCACACACACACACACACACACCACACACACACACACACACAACACACACACACACACACACACAACACACACACACACACACACACACACACACACACACACACACACACACACACACACACACACACAGAGCTTCAATCCATTTCTTTTCGTCGTGCAATTAGCGGCAAATTTTTTTTTTTTTTTTTTAATTATTTATTATTTTTTTTTTTTTTACATCTTGGCCTATAGCGCCTGTAGGCAGTGACCTCACGGGGTGGGATGGTAGGCCCTGGAGGCTCACTTGAGGGCTGTGATGGTTGGCCCTCGCCCGTGGTGGCGCAGGCATAATTTTTATAGTGACGCCTGTAATTAGAGGTTCATGCCGCCCCCCTGTGTCATCCGATGCACTCGCAATCGAAGGTAGAGTTAATGGACAGGGCATGTGGGTGTTCTTAGGCCACTCGACGGTGCAGAAATATTTTAAGTGGATTTATGGGTCTCACCCGGGATCGAACTCGGGTCTTCGAGAACGTCACCCGGTGACGCTATATAACCACTCTGCTATCCGCCTCCCCATAAATGGAAGGAGCAAAAAAATGCAAGGAAGAAATATCGCCACATCAACAACCCTTAGAATACTTGCACCAATTTTATGGCAAATAAGGAAGATGCTGAGAAACCAAAAATTTACCTAAAGGCCAAGGTCTCCTGGTAAGGTGCCATGCTATATATGTCTCGTGCGTGGTGATTGTCTCTCGTAAGCCTATGTGGTGTACGGGAATACTCGATGTCAAGTGTCAAGAAGACAGCACAGCAGCACAGGGGCCTGGTAAACATGCGGCTGCTTTTGTAGGGTGGCATGAGATACGCAGTGCTGAGGCTGAAGAACGAGTCACCTCACTAACACCGTATTGGAAGAACGTTAGACTGTCTAGTTTCAATATTGAAACTAAAAAGACGAACTTTGCAGGGAAGTCACGCCGAGTAGACATGTGTCCTTTTTTTTGCCTCTCTTTGGGCACAGTTATGAACACTTTGTCTCATGTTTCCCCTTCAGTGGTGTTTTTGCACATTGGCGCAAAGCAAACATAGTATGTTCTCTTTGTCTGAGACATGTTGAAAGGATAGGGACTGACGGTCTGTTGATGCCATCAAGAGCCGATCAGCTGGCCGAGGACTGTGAGACTGTTGGTTTCCTACGTCGCAACTGATCACAGCGCCGCGGTCACCTGATATTTTGGCTTAAAAAAACTGCATATATTTCATTCATGTTGCATTTCTAAGCAAAAAAATATAAGTACATGGATATGTAGCCTATATTGCGTCCAAAGCTTCATACTACTCCGCGTTTTAGGTTGAGTAAACAGGTCAATTATTGTGTCCTCAAGAAATTTGCAATTGATCAATGGAATTACGTTACTTTGATCGCAGCCCAGTTCTTCCTGTCCATTTATATCTTTAACTGTAAAAACAGAAGCAAAGTAATCATTTAATACTTCAGCCATCTCGATTTCATTATTAGTATGTTTACCGTTTTCAAGGCAAAGTTCACTGTGATAACTTTTTTCTTACGCACGTAACTGAAACATTCTTTGGGATTCGATTTATTGATACTTACGATATATAATTTAAGATATTTCTTACTTCTCCTTATCAACTTTTTCGTATCACGCCGTAGTCTTTCGAACTCTATTTTATCGTTTTCATTTTGAGATGACAAGTATTAACGGTAGGCCCGATTTTTCTGTAAAAGCTCAGATTCCAGATGATTGGAACATCTTTTACCGTTTGGAACACAAGACTTTGCATCAGGGTTTAAGATAGTAAAATATCCCCCATGATTTATCTATATCCGCTTCATTTGAAAATAGGATGAAGATTGGCATATATGTACTACTAGCCGCAAAGCCGCCCTCCGGGCGGACTTTTTGGCTAGCTCCTGCGGAGGGCTATTGTTGGGCCTTCGGCCCACCAAACACAGACTCTCCAGATAGCCCCTTCTAACTTTCATGAAATCATGGATGTAGAAATGTATATTATCGCCAACCCATTCACATCACCCCCAATCCATTCACTCACCCATTACCCATCACCCCCCACCCATTCACTCACCCATTACCCATCACCCCCCACCCATTCACTCACCCATTACCCATCACCCCCTACCCATTCACTCACCCATTACCCATCACCCCCCACCCATTCACTCACCCATTACCCATCACCCCCCACCCATTCACTCACCCATTAACCATCACCACACACGCATTCACTCACCCATTACCCATCACCCCCACCTATTCCATCACCCATCACCCCCCACCCATTCACTCACCCATCACCCCACACCCATTACCCATCACCCCACCCATTCACTCACCCATTACCCATCACCCTACATCAAGGCTTCCTCAATTCTCGCAACCCACTTTTTTTCACAATTCTCGCTAATAGGCTGCTAAAAAAAAAAAAAAAAAGTGATCGGATCATCTTATAAGTGGGCTTAAAACCTTCCCCTGGTCGACCCGATTCCAAAACTGTGCCATATGAGGGGATTCCGCCACAGGGGGCGGCACCCAGAGCGGACAGACAGACACACACACACACACACACTTTCGCTTATATTATTATAGACTAGCCGAAAAGCCGCCCTCCGGGCGGACTTTTTGGCTAGCTCCTGCGGAGGGCTATTGGTGGGCCTTCACCCACCAAACACAGACTCTCCAGATAGCCCCTTCTAACTTTCCTGAAAGCATCGACCCATTCATTCACCCATTACCCATCAACCCCCACCTATTCCCTCACCCATCACCCATCACCCCCCACCCATTCACTCACCCATCACCCCACACCCATTACCCATCACCCTACCCATTCACTCACCCATTACCCATCACCCTACATCAAGGTTTCCTCAATTCTCGCAACCCACTTTTTTTCTTCATAATTCTCGCTAATAGGCTACTAAAAATAAAAATAAAAATAAAAGTGATCGGATCATCCCCAAAGTGGCCTTAAAACCTTCGCCTGGTCGACCTGATTCCAAAACTGTGCCATATGATGGGATTGCGTCACTGGGGGCGGAGCCTATCGCGGACACACACACAGACAGACACACTTTCGCTTATATTATTATAGATATAGTAATACTCCTCCGCCTGTTCTATTCGCCTTTTCACAGTTTAACATTAAGCAACCAGGTAAATTATATTCAGCCAAAAAGTCTCTGTTTGTAAATTTCAACCAGGATTCTGATATGCCAATAAAATAATACTCTTCGGTCGCAACAAGGACTTCGAGGTCTGAACAATTATTTCGAATGCTGCGCGCCTTAAACATACAGACTTTTATGATATTTTGTACCAAGGTCGTATCGTGGGGCCGGTCATTTACGTCGGAGAGGTTACTAGACTTCGTTGGCCGGGGAGAGGGAGGAAGAGGGGCTTTGGTGAGATAAATTTGATCTCTCTCTCTCTCTCTCTCTCTCTCTCTCTCTCTCTCTCTCTCTCTCTCTCTCTCTCTCTCTCAACAAAAAACATATACACAATATAAAAGTCAAGGACGCACCACACTATCCCCTAAGTCTTCTGAGATCCTCCTCCTCCTCCTCCTCCTCTTCCTCGTCCACACAAAAGATAAACACTTATTAGCTGAAATAGCCATTCCAGGCTATAAGACATTCCTAAATTGTCGTACGCATAAAGCAGGTGGAGGTGTCATTCTTTACATCAAAGATAATTTGCAAGCAATCGAAATCGATAAAGTAAATAAAGATCATTATGACTCAGTCTACGCAAAGATTAAGCTAAACGGTAAATTGCTAACTATTGGGACAATATATCGTCCTCCCAAATCAAATGCGGAAGTCGATTGCCTCCTCTATGACGAGATAAAGTCAGTTGTCAACAATAATAACGATACAATTATATGTGGAGATTTTAACCTACCTCGTATAAACTGGAATAATAATTCTGCTGATAGAGAAGGTATGCGATTGCTTGATATGGTAAACGAAGTATATTTAAATCAGGTGGTCCATGAGCCTACAAGGGATAATAGTATCCTAGATTTATTTTTCACTACCGACATTGATCTGATTGATTACTGCGATATAGGTGAACATTTGGCAAACAGTGATCACAGGTTAATCAGATGCAGCATAAATTGCAATGTAGACATCACAGAAAATCGGTTATTAGTTCCCAATTATAATAAAGCGGATTTCACGAAGATCAGCAGGGTACTAAGCGAAGTTGATTGGATTGACCTACTAAACGGTAATAACGCGGAAAATATGTGTAATTTATTCACAAATAAACTCCAATCGGTGGTTGAAAAACATGTTCCCATGATAAGAAAACGTCTGAATAACATAAACAGACCCAGTTGGATGAATAATGAGATTCAACAAATCATTGGCAGAAAGCGCCGAGCGTATAAAGTTTACAAGCGATCTAATGCGGACTGCGATTCTAGAGAATACAATGACGTAAAACGACGTTGCAAGGGATTAATTAAGACTAAAAAGCGTGAGTATGAAGAAAAAATTGCAAAGGAATCCAAATCAAACCCGAAAAGGTTCTTTCAATACGTTCGAAGTAAGAAAAACGTCAAAACAAGTATTGGGCCACTGAAAGATAAAAATAACATCTTGGTAAATGATAATAAGAGTATGGCAATCGTACTCAATGCTTACTTTAATGCGGTATTTATTAAAGAAGACGAAGCTCCATTACCAGAACCAGTAAACATGTATGCGGGACTCGAAAGTGATAGATTGGAAATAGGAGAGATAACAGTAGACGAAGTATCAAAGTATTTGCAGAAACTTGACCCAGCAAAATCCGTGGGGGTGGACGAAATTTCGCCGAGATTACTTCGCGAATGTCACAGTCAACTTTCGCTTCCAACAAAGATT
The DNA here is from genome assembly GCA_016584305.1 of Chionoecetes opilio. NCBI lineage: Eukaryota > Metazoa > Arthropoda > Malacostraca > Decapoda > Majidae > Chionoecetes > Chionoecetes opilio. The sequence continues at coordinate 387,478 of JACEEZ010014860.1, forward strand.
ATCCTCAATAAATCGCTAATGGACAAAAATGTTCCTAGTATGTGGAAATTAGCTAATGTTACACCGATATTCAAGAAAGGGAGTAAGAGCCTCGCAAGTAATTATCGCCCAATTAGTCTAACGTCTGTGATTGTTAAACTATTTGAGAAAATATTGCGGGATAAAATAGTGTCTTTTCTCGATGAAAATAACTCAATATTAAACTCGCAGCATGGATTTCGAAATAAGAGATCCTGCTTAACAAATCTACTGGATTTTTTTAATGTCATTTATTCAAACTGGGACGCTAAAATTCCCTCGGATGTAATATACCTTGATTTTCAGAAAGCCTTCGATACAGTTCCCCATAAGCGACTTTTGACCAAGCTAAGGGCACATGGCTTGGGAGAGCAATTATGTTCATGGATTGGCGATTGGCTTTCAAATCGTAAACAACGGGTAGTAATAAATGGCGAAACATCTGATTGGTTAGATGTTACTAGTGGGGTGCCTCAGGGCTCGGTCTTGGGTCCCACTCTTTTTCTGATATATATCAACGATCTGGACTGCGGACTTGTATCTAAAATATAGAAATTTGCAGATGACACCAAATTAGGCGGTAAAGCATATACTAGAGAAAACTGCGAACTCATACAAAGTGATCTCGACAAACTATCAGACTGGAGTGATAAATGGCTATTAAAATTCAATTCCGATAAATGTAAAGTAATGCATATAGGCAACGATAACCTCAAATATAACTATCAATGCAAAATAAATCGTTAACTGAAGTACAGCAGGAAAAGGATTTAGGTGTCATCATCAGTAATGATCTTAAAACCAGTCCGCATTGCCTAGCTGCCAGTAAAAAGGCGAATATGATGTTGGGCTTTATTAAACGCAACTTTGAACACAAAACTCCGAAAGTAATGACACAATTATACACGTCCTTGGTTAGGCCACACTTGGAATATGCCGTTCAATTCTGGTCGCCCTGTTTCGTAAAAGACCAAGCAAAATTGGAATCAGTGCAAAGAAGAGCAACCAAACAAATTCCATCTCTGCGAAATTCATCTTATGAAGAGAGACTGCGGAAACTTAATATGTTTTCCTTAAAGGATCGTAGAATCCGTGGGGACTTGATAGAAACCTTTAAGATCCTGAAAGGATTTGATGTCATTAATCAAGAGAACCTATTCGAGCTTTCAACTCAAGTGACAACAAGAAATAATGGTTTAAAACTAAACGGTCAACGTTGCATCACTGATCTCCGTAAAAATTATTTCAATGTGAGAGTCGTTGATCGATGGAACAAGTTACCAGCAAATGTTGTCGAAGCCAGCACAATAACTACATTTAAAAACAGCTTGACGCGCACTGTAAAGTAAATGGGTATTGATAGTGCCCTGCGAATTCATATTTAGTCCCCCGGATCGATTAGTTGTAGTGGTAGTTGTAGTTAGTATATTTCATACCCTATTTTTCTGCACTACGAAACTTCCGTGTTCCTATCTTCTTTTAAGGACATGGTATCATTTTCCAACTGTTTTCTTACAAGTAGTTGATAGTTAGTAGTATGTAGTTCAGCAGATACCCTCGTCATGGACCAATAGGTCTCCTGGTGTCTGTTATTCCTATGTAATCCTATGCAATCTCCTCCTCCTGCCCACATAATTCAGGTCGATTCTCATGTCCTTCGCACGTGACAAAATAACGCCATCCATTACTGTGTGCCAGAAGGAGGAGGAGGAGGAGGAGAAGGAGGAGATGGTGGGAGGGAGGCCAGGTTAAATAAATAAAAAAGGGAGTTAAATAGAAAGAGGGTATGGCCGAGAGGAAGAGATAAAAGAGTGAGAGAAAGAAAGGAAGGCAGAAGGAGGAAAATAGAACGAAGAGTTGGTTAAAAATATGGAAAATATAAGAAAAAAAACTATATATACATAACGGACAGTAATTCATTGGTATTACGGTACTAACGCATGAGAGACAGACATACAGACAGACAAATCCCTCACTCTCACGAAGAGATTTGTGATCACATGACTTATTATCTCCCTCCCTCTCCCCTTCCCTCTCCTCCCTCCCTCCATCCTCTCCCTACGTCCATTCCTTCATCCATAACATATTCTCTCTCTCTCTCTCTCTCTCTCTCTCTCTCTCTCTCTCTCTCTCTCTCTCTCTCTCTCTCTCTCTCTTCTCTCTCGTTCCCCCTACGTTTGTTTCCGGATGGTCACGTAACACAATAGTTCTACGAGGACACGCGAGGACACGCGAACACACACACACACACACACACACACACACACACACACCACACACACACCACACCACACCACACCCACCCACCCATACCCACACCCACACACTCACCCACACACACACCCACACACACATACCTACACACGCGCGTTATTATCATTGTTGTCGCTATTTTTGTTACTGATATACTGATATCATTACTACTATTACTATTATCATTAGTAGTGGTACTGGAAGTAACAGTCGTAAGGGTGAAGAGGAGAGAGAGAGAGAGAGAGAGAGAGAGAGAGAGAGAGAGAGAGAGAGAGAGAGAGAGAGAGAGAGAGAGAGAGAGTCACTATAGATCAGGAAAGAAGATGAGAGAGTCAACACACACCTAGTGACCTCCACGCTCACAACAACAACACACACAGAATGGAGACCGCCCAGTACAACACACACACACACACGCGCGCGCGCGGCTATCAGCACTACATAATGGAACAGACACAACTATAGAGGTGGTGAAGAAAGTAAAGGGATAGTGGGAAAGGGAGGAATGTGCGTGACGGAAGAAGAGGAAGTTACAACAGAACGCTAGTGATTACATTGGAAAAAAGAGAGGGAGGGAGGGAGGGATGAAGGGAGGATGAAGGGAAGGAGTGGGGAGGGAGGGAGGGAGGGAGGGAGGGAGGGAGGAGGAGGGAGGGAAGGAAGGATGGAGGGAACATGTGACCCACTGCTGAAAGAAGGAAGCTCAGATTTTGGTACTACATACATACATACATACATACATATTACACACACACACACACACACACACACACACGTGTATTGCTTCCAATTCTGCGTTTCATTTTTTCTCCTTATCATTATCATTAATATTATAACTTCTCCAACAACTACTTTTACTATAAGTACTACTACCACTACTACTACTACTACTACCACCACTCAGTCAATATCTAGCCTACTATGGGTGCGTTAGAGAGAGAGAGAGAGAGAGAGAGAGAGAGAGAGAGAGAGAGAGAGAGAGAGAGAGAGAGAGAGAGAGAGAGAGAGAGAGAGAGAGAGAGAGAGAGAGAGAGAAAGGTGATCTGGTATTGATTTAAATTTACTTTTGACTCGTTCACAAGTTGTTTCATCATTACGTCACAGGTAGGAAGGCAAAGGTGAGGAGGTGAGCGATGACGGTACACAGGAGGAAGAAAAAAAGAGAAGAAGAAAAAGAGGAAGGAAACGAAAAAAAATTGACAGCTAAGAATAAGAAAACATAATAACGATCATCAAAACAGGAAGAAGAAGAACAACAACAACAACAACAACAACAACAACAACAACAACAACGATTACAGAGGACGATGCAATGCTAGTGGTTGTGGTGTGAAAAATTGACAGTGAAGAGAATGGAGAGGGAGAGAGGAGAGAGGGAGAGAGGGAGAGAGGGAGAGAAGGAGAGAGTGAGAGTGAGGGGGAATTTGAGGTTAGTCCAATCAGAGTTTACAGGGTGAAGAAAATGCCATGAAAGAATGTAGATAATTCATGCCAATTCAATATTACATGCATACTCTCTCTCTCTCTCTCTCTCTCTCTCTCTCTCTCTCTCTCTCTCTCTCTCTCTCTCTCTCTCTCTCTCTCTCTCTCTCTTCTCTCTCTCTCTCTCTCATACAAAACTATGTATATGTGTATTATAAATTTGTTTTTTTTGCCATTGTTTGTTAGTGTCATATATTGTATATTAGGCCTTACGAAAAGCTACGTCTGCCCACACATACATGTTTAAGCATCAAGTCCACATACAAGAGCTTCGGCTCAAAGCACCAGGGCTTGTGATCATTATATCTCTGTATGATAATTGTGATTTCTGAATAAAGGCCAATCTCTCTCTCTCTCTCTCTCTCTCTCTCTCTCTCTCTCTCTCTCTCTCTCTCTCTCTCTCTCTCTCTCTCTCTCTCTCTCTCTCTCCAATTTGACTTTGAAAAGGTAGCTCGATATATTATGTAAACCATCCTCCTCTTCTTCTTCCTCTTCCTCCTCTTTCTTACTCGATTTATTTCTGGCCTTTTATGAGTGTTACTGTGACCTCGTGACCTCGCTATGAGATCGAGGTCAGCTGGGGTCACGCGGGAAGATGAGGAGGGGGGAGGAGGAAGAGGAAACTCAAGTAAACAAATGTCACACGACATAACTATTAAATGACCTCGTAAAAATATTGAGGTCATTAACACACACACACACACACACACACACACACACGGGGGAGGCGGTAGCAGAGTGGTTAGCGTCACCGATTGGCGTTCTCGAAGACCCGAAGTTTCGATCGCGAGTGAGACCCATAAATCCACTTAAAATATTTCTGCACCGTCGAGTGGCCTAAGAACACCCACATGCCCTGTCCATTAACTCTACCCTCGATTGCGAGTGCATCGGAGGACACAGGGAGGCGGCATGAGCCTCTAATGACAGGCGTCACTATAAAAATCCTGCCTGCGCCACCACGGGAGAGGGCCAACCATCACAGCCCTCAAGTGAGCCTCCAGGGCCTACCATCCCACCCCTGGAGGTGGTCTACACGGCGCCTACAGGCGTTATAGGCATGAATGTATCAAGTATAGGCGTCCAGCCTCTGGCCCCTTTGCTTTTGGCTCAGTTCTTGCGTCTGGAACGTGGCAGCGAGCCACGTTCCAGCCAATTAACTCATTACGCTAATTACTCATTAAGGGTTTGTTCTACGCAAAAAGTTTGTTTCACAGACCCCCATTGATTTTGACAGCACTATTTGCATGTCAAATTTCAGCTCAATCCG
>JACEEZ010014860.1:402500-421093 GCA_016584305.1 Chionoecetes opilio
GGACAAAATGCGGGGTTGATTAATAAAGGTAAAGTAAAAGCTAATAGTAATGGAAGTTGATATAAGGAAGAATATAAAGGTATGGATTTTGTATATGATGAGAGAGAGAGAGAGAGAGAGAGAGAGAGAGAGAGAGAGAGAGAGAGAGAGAGAGAGAGAGAGAGAGAGAGAGAGAGAGAGAGAGAGAGAGAGAGATATGAATGATGAAACGATGTGAGGTGAAAAACAAGTTCAAGAAAGAGTCTAGAAAAAATGGTCGAAGCAAAACAAGAAAGTTAAAAAGGGTTGAATGTAAAATATAGGGAAGAACTATGCACTTATAGAGGGTTGGCAAAGAGGGGGTTAGGGAATGTTAGGAAATTAGAAAGGGTGACTTGTGCATGAACAGAAGATTGAAGGGGAGAGGGTGATGGAATGTAGGAAAAAAGTTGGACACGTAAGATGGGAAGGAAGAAGAAAGTGAGTTCAGAGATATTAGAAAAAGGTTATGGATTACAATAAGGGAAAAATGGGGTTAAAACGGTATAGTGAGAGTGTTGAGTAGTAAGAAAGGGAAAAAAGGATTGAAAGGGGTTGTGAATCATAGAAGGAAAGGGTTTGCAAGAGGAATAATGGGAAAGGGCGAGAGAAGGGCGAGAGAAAGGGGAACAGAAGGCAGAGGTATGCCAGGTAGGAAGGGGGCAAAGGCGCGAGTATGGAAAGGAAGGGAAGGGAAGGGAAGGGGAAGGGGAAGGGGAAGGGGAAGGGGAAGGGGAAGGGAAGGGGAAGAGGAAGGGAAGGGAAGGGATAGGAAGGGAAGGGATAGGATAGGAAGGGAAAGGGAAGGGAAGGGAAGGGAAGGGATATGAAGGGAAGGGGACGAGGTACAAGTAAGGAAGGGAAGAGAAGGGAAGGGAAGGGGGACAAGGCACAAGTAGGGAAGGGAAGGGAAGGGAAGGGGACGAGGTACAAGTAGGGAAGGGAAGGGAAGGGAAGGGAAGGGGACGAGACACAAGGAGGGAAGGGAAGGAAGGGAAGGGAAGGGAAGGGAAGGGAAGGGGACGAGGCACAAGTAGGGAAGGGAAGGGAAGGGCTGGGCGTTCCGCTGACCGAGAGCGAAGCAGCAGCAGCAGTGTGAGCCGAGGAGCAACTGAAGACAAGTCACGCACGCCGCGGGTCCTCCTCCTCCAGGCATCGATCTCCCCCCTCCCTGCCTGCCTCACTCCCACCCGCTACCCTTCGCTACGTCGTCTGCGTCAGGGGCGATCACCAAGGTGCTCGCTCTCTCTCTCTCTCTCTCTCTCTCTCTCTCTCTCTCCTATTCTTTTTTATATCTTAGTGTCTGTATATATAAACACACACACACATACACAGACACGCACACGGCCGCACGGAAACAAACACCTACACACACACACACGTGCACACATGACCAGTTACGTATGTTAGGCAAGATAAAAAAAGAAAGAAAAGTTAGTGCCAGAAAACAATGCAGTGCGATAACGCCAGGAAATTAGAAAAGAAGAAAAAAAGTTATTAATCATATACTTCGCAGAAGACATTAATTTGGTACGTAGCTGCATGGAAAATGAACAACACACACACACACACACACACACACACACACACACACACACACACACATGAAAAGAAATACATAAGCCATCCAGATATATAAAAAAGGTACAATTTCAGTAAAAAAACAAAAGAAAATGAAATTAAAATCCAATCTTTTCACACACACACACAACAAATACAAAAGTAACATTTTCTATACGCCAAAATAACACAAAGACCACGTACACATAAACCAAATAATAATAATAATAACAATAATGATAATAATAATATGACAACAGGTCACACACGACATCGAAACACACACACACACACGTGGGGGTCAAAGTTTGCATGAAGACTTCACTAACACGAGGAGGAAGGGAGTGAGGGAGAGGAGAGGAGAGAGAGGAGAGGGGGAGGAGAGGAGGAGGGAGGGAGGGGAGGGGAGGGGAGGGGAGGGGAGGGGAGGGAGGGGAAGGGAGGAGAGGAGAGGGGAGGGGAGGAGGGTATGAGACAGTGAGGGAGAGACAGATGGAGGATGAGATAGATATATGAGACATAAGGGAGAGGAGATAGGGAGTGACGGAGTAAAGGAGGACGGGAAGGAGTAAGTTAGGAAATGAGGCAGCAAAGAAAATCATGAGAAAGGAGGGGGAAGAAGAGGGAGGAGGAGGAGGAGGAGGAGGAGGAGGGAGGAGGAGGAGGAGGAGGAGGAGGAGGAGGAGGAGGGTCTCAGAATAAAATGCATCATGAGGTGAGACAATGGAAGCAGCCGTAAATTTTGCTCCATCGCCTTGAAAATCACATCTTGTCATGGAAGCATAAATCGGCGACTGGAAATTTACTTGTGTGACAAACAGTGATTACGTGGTGGTGGTGGTGGTGGTTGTGGAGGGGAGGGGATGTAAAGGAGGGGTGACGAGGGGAGAGTGGGGGAACAGCTGTGGTGGTGGTGGTAGTGGGTGATGGTGGTGGCAGTGATGATCAGATAATACACCTTGCAACAATTTACTAATGAACTCAACAGCTACGCAGGTATAGGTGTCTAAATATACCTCAATAACTGCATGTTAGTGTGTGTGTGTGTGTGTGTGTGTGTGTGTGTGTGTGTGTGTGTGTGTTTCTTCGAGGTAGGCACACCGTTATCAGTACAAAGCTGTGAGAGAATAAGGGGACTGGGATAAGCAAGGTTAAAATGCACAGAAAAAGCACAAGTGGAGAAAGAGATGGAGGCTCTTCTGCTGTTGCCAACCTTCAAAGGAGTTCCTATTAGGAGACTTTATACTAAACCAAACTAGTCGCCATTTTCTACTACCTATAAAACAAAACAAAAAAATGTATAAATGTGTCTAAGTTCGTACGTAATTCTTGAAAAGACATCTGGCAGAAAACCAGAATAAAATACAATAGAAAGAAGGACAGTAACACACACACGCACACAATGCACGCACGCACTGCACATTCCAAGCCAGAAATACCATCACCACAGCAAAATCCACAGAACTGCATGTTTGCAGTTTTTTACACCCACCAAGCCTTCCCCACACGAGTAGAATTCAATCAATAGCTGGCGCGACAATAACACTCTTCCAATACCACGCTCAGCAGCTACCACCACACCAGGGTAACACCACCCAATAGCCCCTCAGCCACACCACACACACGAGGGTTTCATAATTTTGTCCCCCATAACATCGCCCTGTAAAGGTTACACTACAATCGAATGGGATACGTTATCAAGATTATTAGTTGTTAATATTCCTCTTTGTAATAATGTATCATTAGTACAGGCACTCCCCTCCTTACAAACATTCAAGTTACGTATAACCCTGTCTCTATATACAAAAATGGGGTTCTCACGTATAGGTAATCACCCAATCATGTCTCAGAAGGATTAGAGTGGAGCCAGTAGTGATGATAACAGCAAGAAGCATTGAACTATACCATTAAGGCTGGTAAAATATGTTAAGTATCATTAGGGTATAACTGTACTGTACATTAGTTTTCTACAATACTGTGTGCAATATTCATGTGTACAGTATTCAGTGTCAACAAGAGTATAATATTGGACTTGCATAAATATCAAGTTAAGTACTGTACAAATCCTGAGAACTACTTATGTTCGTAAGTTGGGGATGTCCTGTATACCAGCTGCTATTATATCTGCCTGACCCCATGACAAGGATAGCCACACCCCAGCTCTCCTCACTACTACATTACTACGCCACTCACCTAGCACACAGTTCCTACAGGTTCAGCAGGCATATAGGCGTCACCCTCACGGCGCCTCATCACCACAGACTGAGGCAAAGGAAGGAGGGAAGGTAAGTGTGAGATAAGGATACCAGCTTATGTTACTTTTTTTTTTTTTTGTGTGTATTTACCTAGTTGTATTTTTACCTAGTTGTAACACACAGGAAAAGAGCTATGCTCGTACTGTCCCGTCTCCAAATCTACTATTATCCAGCTTGCCTTTGAAGTCCTGAATACTCCTTGCATTAATCACTTTTGCATCAAGGTTGTTCCAGGCTTCTATGCTTCTATACGGGAAGCTGTATTTTTTTATGTCCCTCTTGCATGTTGTCCTTTTCAATTTCTTCTCATGACCTCTTGTACTTCTATCGTCCCACACAAACAGATCTTCTCTATCAATTTTTTCCAGACCCATTGATGCTCTATACACTGCTATAAAATCTCCTCTTTCTCTTCTTTTCTCAAGAGTTGGAGTTTTAAGGCGTTTTCTGCGGGGATTTCGCTTGCAAGCGAAAAAAATTTGATTGCTCATATTTCGCTTGCCGTTCAATCATCCAGGGAAGATGATTGCCCGACCCGCAAGAATTTTTTGTTGTTGTTGTTGCGGCAGCAAGCGAATTGTTTGTTTGGGCACTATAAAATATATATGGGCACTATAAAAGTGACCGCTTGCAATCAAAATGTTTTCGCTTGCAAGCGAAGTCCCCCGCAGAAAACGCCTTTAGTCTTGAAAGTCTTTCCTCATACGGTAAATCTCTCAGGCTTGGAGCCATTTTTGTGGCTGCTCTTTGTATTCTCTAAATCTTCCTTATATCCTTCTTTTCATGTGGTGACCAAATCACTGCCGCATATTCCAGCCTTGGTCGAATCAAAGATGTTATCAATTTCTTACTCATCTCTTCATCCAGATATTTGAATGCATTCTCATATTCCTCAGCAACTGATATGTATCTCCTGTGATCTTGTTTATATGCTTCTCAGGTGACAAATTGTCCGTAATCCATACTCCCAGATCTTTTTCGACCTTAGTTTTCATTATCCATTCATTTCCCATCGAATACTTTCCTCTCTGTCTCTTTTTGCTACTGCCCACTTTCATCACTTTACACTTTTTAGCATTAAACTCCATTTCCCATAGTTGACTCCATCTGAAAATCTTATCTAGTAGTCTGGTCTGTTAGGGGAAAAATTGTGCAAATTTGTCTACAAGCACGAAATTTGGCACACTTGTAGTTTTTGACATGCTGAATTCAAATCTGCCGGGAGCCAAAGCCAATTTTCAATAGGGTCGCCATATTCGACAATTCAAAATGGCCGCCACCCAAAAACAGATTTTTCCATTACTCGCCAAGAAAAAGTCAGTTACAAATCAAAACACTTTGCTAGGGTTTTTGACCTCAGGGATTCTAAATCTGATGTCTGTTTGACAGTAGCCTTGACAGGAAACGCCATATTGGGATAATCCAATATGGCCGCCTGTAAAAATAGAATTTTGCATAACTTTGACACTTTTGACACTTTTAGTTCCCCCCACATTTTTAAAAAACTTTAAATTTTTTTTTTTCCCATTATTTTTCCAAATTTCCCCGTCCCCCTTCCTTTCCCCGTGGGAAAAAGGGCCCAAACTTTTACTTTGGGGAAAGGGGGGGATGCCATCCCCAAATTGGGGGCCTTTTGGGGTGTTCCCCTTTTCCCCAAAAAAAGAAAAAAAAATGGAAAGGTTTTTTTCCCCGCCCCAAAAGGGAAAAGGGCCCTTTGGCCCCTTTAATTGAGGGGAAAAATTTTTGAATTTGGTTTTTTTAAAAACCCTTGGTGGGCCCCCCTGGGCCCCCTTGGTTTTTTAAAGTGGGCCCCCCCGGGGCCCTTTAGCTTGTGGAAAAGGGCCCGGGCCCTTGGCTAAACGCTTTTGAGAAACCCAAAATGCCCCAAAAATCACCAAAAAATTTTTCGAACCCACTGCGTTTTAAAAAACTCCGCCCCCGAGAATTTCCCCTGAAGAAAAAAGCCTTCTAAGGGCCCCCAAAACTCCCCCTAAGGAAAATTTCGGTCCCCCCCTTTTTTTTTCAAATGTCCCTTTTTTGGTCCTCCCAAAATCCCCCCCTTGTTTTTTCAAAAAATGGAGGGCCCGGACCAAAAAAAATCTACCCTAAAAAATTTTTAAAAAATATAATGGGTTGACACCAAAAACCTTTAAAAAACCCCGGGCCCGAGCACCAAAAATTTTAATCTTTTTTGGGCAAACCCGATTGCCCCGGCCCGCCTTTAAAAGCCCCGCTGGGGAAAACTTTTTAAATTTCCCTCTACAGTGTGACTTGGCCCAAAACCCGGAAAAAGAACCCCCGCTCCCTTTCTTTGGGGATCCCCAGAGGGGAAACTGCCGGTCCCCCCTGCCCCCCCAAAATTCAATTTTAAATTTTTCCCCTTGGGGCAAAATTTTTGCTTTTTTTCAGGGAAAATCCCGAATCAGTCCCCCCCAAACTGTCCCCCCCTTTTTTCGACAGGGGGGTTTTATGAAAAACTTTGGGGGAGGGCAGGGGGTTTACCTTTTTTTTCTAAAACCCCGGGAACCACAAAAGCCCCAAAACGGTTCAAGGAGTATCCCTTCCCGAGCGGGGTTCCTGAGTCGACAGAGTTTTTCCCAGGGGAAGGGGGGGGGGGGAATTTTATACTTAAAACCCAAACCCCCGGGTTTGGGATCTACTAGCCCTTTAAACCCATAATCCCCCGAAAGGGTTCCCCCGGGGTGGGGGCCTTTTTTTTTGTTTTTGCGAGCAAAACATTAAAAAACCCTTTGGAAAAAAGCCCCCGTCCTTTGAGAGGCCCCAAAAAACCCTTTACTGGTTCTTTTTTTTTCCCTCCGATTTTCCCCTGACATCTCCCATCCCCGGGCAGTTAGAAAACTTTTCCCCCCCAACATACTGCCTTTCCGGGCCCCCCCCAATCCTTTTCTTTAACTCAGGGAAAGGAAATTTTCAGGCGCCCGGTACAAAAGGGAAAAGGGAAAAAATTTTTTTGGAAACGGCCCCTTTTTCCCCCATCAAATTTAAATTTTTAATACCCCGCATAAAATTCAAAAATCCCTGCCCCCAAAGTCCCAAACCCAAAACCCCCCCCCACACAAAGAACATGAGCCCCTTTTCCCTTTTTTTTACCAGGGCCTTAAAGGGTGCATGGTGAGGGGGAGGCCCCGAAAAAAAGGGGGTCAAAAAATTTTCCAAGCCCCTTTTGGGGTTTTTTTTTTTTGTCCCCCTTTCGGGCGTTGGGGCCTTGGAGATCAAACGGAAAACCATGGGACGAGCCGTTGGGGCCAAAAAGGGGTTGGTTTTCCAAAGGGTGGGGGTTTTGTGGGTGCCCCCCCCAAAAAAATCCGTAGGGGGGGGGCCTTCCCTGGGCCCTTTTTTAAAAAGGGAAACAAATTTTGGGTACAGCAAAAACCCAAGGGGAAAATTCCCCCCCGGGAAAAAGATTTTCCCTGGGGGCAGCAATTTAGCGTTTAAAAAAAACCCCTGTCCCCTTTGGGAACCCCAAAAAAAGGGGTACCAAAACCGGGCCCCCCTAAAAAAACCCCCGCTGGGGGTCCTACCCGAACCCCCTTTTTGTAAACCAAAAACTTCCTGAAAACCCAAATCGGGTTTGGGTTTTAGCCCCGGGTTGAAAAATTTCCAAAAACAATGCTTTGGGGAAAGCACCATGGGAAAATTTCCCCGAATTTCCCCCAAAAATTCCCCGGGCCCCTCCAAAAATCTTTCTTTCATGGAGGGCCAAAATTTAAGATGAAAACCCCGGGGTGGCCCCAAAAGGGGGGTTTTTAAAAATGCGAAAAAGGACAAAAATTGCCCCGAAGGGGGGGAAAATCCCCTCCCCATGGGGCCAGGCCCCACAAAATCCCGAAAACCCCCCCAAAGTTTATTTTACCCGTTTGGGGAAAACCTAAGGCCCGTGGGGGTAGGGGGGTTTTTTACCCCTGTTCCCCTGGGCCCAAAACCGCCCCCCCACCCCTTCCCCCTGATTGGGAAACCCCCGGCCAAAGCCCTCCCCAACAATTGGGAAAGGCCCCAGATGCCCCCCCCCCCCCCGGGGCAAACCCCCCCCTGTGCTTGGGGGGGTGACCACCCCCTTTGCATCGCTTTTAAGGGAGCTTGCATTGGGCCCTTTCCCTTTACCCCAATGGGGGGGAAGGGTAAAACTGGGGGCCCCCAGGAAAAAGGGCCCCCCTCTACACATGAGGGGAAAAAAAAGCCAAAAAAAAACCCCGAAAAGTTTGGGAATTTTTCCTTTTCCGGGAAAAACTGGGTTTTTAGCAAAAAATTCCCCTTCCCCAGGCCCCCGGGCCCCCCCAAAATCTGGCCGTCCCCCCGTCCCCTGCCCTTGGAAAAGAAGGGAAACAAATTTAAAGGGGGACTCCCTTTGCCCCCCCCCAGGGCCCCCCCTGTCCCCTGGGTTTCCCGGGGAAAAACTCCCCCAAAAAAAAGGGCCCTAAATCCAATTTTGTTTTTGGGGTTGGGGGGGACCACCGAAATCCCCTAGAATGTGGGCTCAAAAAGGTTCCCCCCAAAAAATCACCCAATTTTCCCTGGTTTTAAAAATTCCTTTTGGGCCACCATCCCGGGGACCTTTGGGGCTTTCCTTTAAAGGGGCCCGCTTCCCTCCTTTTTCTCCGTGGGGGGGAACTTCCTCTTTTATGTGGGGGTCGGTTTAAAAGGGCTGGGGCTCCTGGGGGTTTTCCCCTTTTTTGAAAGGGGGCCACACAAAACCTTAAAAGGGTTCCCTTTTGGTACCAGGGCATTTTGCGGGGGTAAAGGGGCCCCCCGGGTTTTCCGAGAAAAACCCCCATTTTTTATGCTGAATTTTTTTTTCAAGGGGAAACCCTTTTTTTTGTCCCCAAAAATTCCAACCCCCCCAAAAAATTTTTTTAGGCCCCCCAAAGGGCAAGGGAAACCCAAACTCCCTGAAGGCCCGTTCCCCAAAAAGAACCTTCCCGGCCCATGGGGGGGTGCCAAAATTTTTTGGGCCCCCGGGATGAAAACCCCCGAAACCCCCCCCGCTCTTATCCAAAGGGTAAAACAGGGCCCCCTGCCTTTTCCCCATTGGGAATTTGAGGATTTTGAGGCGTGCTGGGAAAAACCCCCGGGAAAAACCCCACCGGGACTGCCAAAATTCCCCGAAGAAAGCCCAAATGGGTTTTTCGAAATAAGTACAAGAAAGATGTTTTTTTTCCCCTTTTTGGGGAAATTTTGTTTTAACCCCTAGGGAAACCCCTTTTTTAAAATGGGGCCTAGGCCCTTTTGGCCCTAAAAAACCAACCCGGAAGGGCATGAAAGTTTTTGGTTTTTTTTGGCCAAACGCTTTTCCCCCGCTTCATAACCTTGGAAAAAAAATCCCGCCCCCTTTCCAAGGTTTTGGTTTTTCAAAAGACTCTAGAGCAGGAAAACCTTTTTTCCAATAACAAAAAAACCCCCCCAAACGCCAAAAAAGTTTCCCCCACATTTTGCCAATCGCCCTGTTTCCGGGCCCAAAAAGGGGAAAGGCCCCCAATTTAAAAACAGTGCTCAGAGAAACTCTAAACCCCCAAAACCAAACTTTTTTTCCCCGTCCCTTTTTAGTCCCCGAACCCCCGATGGCCCCGACCCAAAAAGCAAAAACTTTTTTTTTCCCTTTTGGGGAATCGAGAGAACCCCCCCAGTCCCCCCCGAAAAAGGAAAACCCCAAGGTCCCAGCAAAAAAATTTTGGGCATTCCCGAGCACCTAAAGGCCAAACCCCCAAAGGGGCGCCCCAGCTTGGGAGCCCAAAGGGGGCCTCAAATTTTTTTTTGGGAAATTGACATGGCAAGCCTGTTTGGGTTTACAATTTGGGGGCCCCCCCGAAACCTTAGCCCCCAAAAACATTTTACTGATTTTGAAAAATTTTGGGGGTTCCCCCCCGCAAATTTTTTGCCCATTTGGGGGGAATTTACAGGTTTTTTTCCCCAAATGTCCCCCCCCACGGGTAGGGTGCCCCGGGCTGGGGCACCTAAACCCCGGGGGACAAAAACCTTTAAAAAACCCCCCCCCGGAAAACCCCCATCCCTCCCCTGACCTTTTGGCCCCCCCCGGGGGAAAAAAACCCGGATTTTGGGGAAAGGTCCCCCGACCCGTATTCCCAAAACAGGGGAAAAAAGGGGAAAAACTTGGGTTCCCCCAAAATTACTGCCCCAACAAAAGGGAAAAATGGGTTCCCCCCTTTTTTAGGGGCACCCGCCCTTTTTTTTGAAGCCGGATCTGGGGGGGGAGGCCCCCCCCCCCCTCCAGCAAACCAAAAAAGGTAGGGTGTTTCCCCTCCAAAAAAACAACATGAAAGTGGGCCCCGGTTCCCCTTTAAACCCCCTATAAAAAAAATTTGAGGCCCCGAAAAACCAGGTCCCGTTTCCAACTTGCCCCCGCGCAAAAAGCAAAACGGGCCCCCCGGGGTTTGGCCCCTTTGGGGGGGCCCCCCAGTCCCCACCCGGGGGTGTGGTCCAAACCCTGGCCAAAACCCCCTTCCTTTTTTTATCACTTTTGGGGTTTTTTCCCCCGTTGGGGTTTTTGGGCCCCGGGAAATGGGAAAGAAAATGGGGTTGGGCATTTCCCATCCACCCCTCTCTCTGCCCCAAACTGGGACCCCTTCCCCGGTGGGGCCCCGCACTGCCACTATTTTTTCCCCGCGGTTCCCCCAAAGGCTTTGACACTGTGTCCCCCCACTTCCTGGGATGGGCCCAAGGGAATTTCCCCCGCCTGGTCAGCCCCCCGGCAGAGCCCCCAAACCAAAGGGCCTTTACCCGGAAAACCCCTTTTTTCCCCCCACCCCGTGGAAACCCCCCCAAAAAACTTTAGCCCCCAAAAAGTGCCCCCCACATTTTGTAAAATCCCAGAGCGGGTTTTTTTTGTAGTCATTGGGAAAAAGCAAGGGCTGTTTGGGGGCCCGGAAAGAGGGGAAAAGAAAGGGTAGGGGTTTTTTACTCTTTTCCCCCCGTGGGAAGAAAAAACACTAGAGGCCCTTTAAACCAAAAACCCAAAACAAGCTGCCCCTGTATCAAAACCCAAAATTCCCCCCCCAAAAGGGATCCCGCCCCCCGGGGCCCGCCTTTTTTTTTCTGGAAAATCCCCCGGCAACTCCCCCCGTTCCCAAACCCGGAAAAACCCCCCGGGCTTTTCCAACCCCCGGGGGGGGGGCCCCCAAGGGAAAAAGCACTTTGGGGGGGTTTGTTTTTCCCCCCTTTTGGAAAAACCCTTTGAAAGGCGCCCAAAAGGGCCCGTTTTTTTTCCCTCCCCTTTTTCAAGGGGGGGCTTTGGCCCAAGTCCCTGGGGCCCGGAACCCCGCAAGTGCTTTTCAAAAAGCTGGCGTTTTTGTTTTTTTCACAGGTTTTTTTGGGAAATGTGGGAAGGGGGGGAAAAAGTGTGGGGGCAAAAGAGGGTTCATTTAAAACCCCGTGGGGGACCCCAGTCCCCCCCCCAGCCCAAAAGTGAAAAAGGGGGGTTTTTTTTACCTTTTTTTGGGTTGATTGGAATTTTTCTTCCCCTTTTTTATTGGATAGTGGGGTTTTTTTTTTTAGTTAAAAAAATCCCCCAAATTATATCTAGGTTTTAAAAAGTGCAGGGGGACCTATATGAGGAAAATTTCCCCACCTATTGTGGTTTTGGCCCCCCCATATTTAAACCCTACCCAATTTAAAAATATTTGTAAAAAAGGGAACCCTTTAAAAAATTACCCCCCCCGCCGGGGGTTTTGTTCGGGTTCCCAACCCGCAATAATTGCAAAAATTGGGGCCCTAACAAAACTGGGGGGGTCCTAAGGGAAAAAAATTAAAGTACCCGGGCCCTTTTTGGGGGTGCATTTTTTTAATCCAAATTAAAAAAGTATTAAAAAAATTTCCCCCGGTTTTTTTTTCTAAACCCCTTGGGTTTAAAAGTAAATCCTAAAAAGGCCCCTCCCCCCAAACCCCCAAGGGCCCCCTGACGTTTTTTGGGAAAATTTTTTTATTAAATTTACCCCCCGGGCCTATTGGGGTTTTTTTAAAACGGGCCCCATCCCTTTTCCCAAAGGGACGGGCCCAAATTTGGGCCAAAAACAGAATTTTTTGAATTAGTTTGGGGTGTTCCCCAAAAAACCCCCAAAAAAAAGTGCTTTTTAAAAATTTTAAAAAATGGGGAACCCCTTTTTGGTTTGGGGAGTAAAAAAAAAAAATTCCCGCTTTTGAGTTTGGGGCCCCCTTTTTTTGGGGGGGAAATTGGGGGAATAATTTGGGGAAAAACCCAAAATTTAAAATTTTTGGGTTTTGGGGTTTCCCCGGGAAATTTTTAATTTTAAACAAAGGTTGGGGCAAGCTACAAAGGGTTTTCCCCAAAATTTTCCTTTCTTGGGGGGGAAAAAATTTGCAAAAAATACCACCTTAAAATCCCCCCCAAAAAAGACCCCAGACTATAAAAAATCCTTTTGTAATCCCCCCACAGTCCCTTTACTTTTTTTTTTTTCTTAGTAATTTTTTGCATCACAGCGAATAAAAACTATATGCTTTTTTCCTTCCCTCTGTTCCCAAACCATTTACATAACCAAAAAACATCACTGGGGGGCCAATAATTTGATCCTTGAAGGAACTTTAACTTATTCCCCACTTTTTCACCATTTGACTTCTGAAAAATTTTTTTTTTACTGTTTTCTTCTCCTGGTTTTTCTCAAAAAAAAATCTTCCCCTCCACTTAGCAAAAAAAACCACCCTTCAAAAACCTCCTACATTTTTTTTTAGCTTCCCGAGGGGAGTCTCTTTTTTGAGGGTTACCGGCCCAAATCCTTTCTTTTTGGTCCCAAGTATAGGCAATCGACCCCCCCCTCCCTCTTTTCCGTGTCCCCCAACGAAAACACTTTCTCGAGTAAAAGCTTTTTTAAATTTCGTTGTAATGAACATTTCCTCCCTAAATCCAAAAAAGGCCACCTGCGATGTTTTGTTCCCCTTCCCCAAAAATTTCAACCCCTCGTCCTTTTACAATTTTTTCAAACATTTTTGCCATAAAAACTTGTTTAAAGAACTGGGGCCTTTTAAAATTTTGTGGGTTTTTTTCTTTGTCTCCCCTTTTCCTTTTGGAATTTGGCCAAATTTTTCTCTTTTCCAATCAAAACGGGACTCTGGGCCCCCTTGAGTGGGAATCTCAATTACACTATGTAAAATTTCTGCTAGTTGGTTTACTGGGCACTCTTTCATAAACCGTTTTGGGGGGCACTCCATCTGGCCCCGGGGGGCTTTTTTTTTCAATCTTTGAACTTTCCATAGCCTTTTTTTACTTTTTTATTTTCGTCTACTTTTTTTGTTTTCCCCAATTAATTTTTCTTTTTTTTTTCTATTATATTTTTCGTTTTTAAAAAATTTACTTTTTTTTTTGTAAAAAACAGTTGAAGCATTATTCATCACCTCACCCCGTTTAATGCATCTTCGTACACTATTCCCTTTCCACCTTCAGCTTATCTATTCTCCTTGTTTTTCATTTTTCCCTTTATATATCTATGAAAAAAATTTTGGTTCTTCTTACATTTTTCTATTATATTCCCCATAGTTTTTTTTCTTCTTCTCTTCGGATTCTTTCAATTCATTTCTAGTTTTTTTGTACTTTTACCAAAGGTTGCTGCCCCTTTTTTTTTCCCCAACTTCCATGTTTTTTTTTTTTTCTTTCTAGTATTGCTAATTCACATTTTTTGTTAAACCTTTTTATTCTTTTCTTTTTTTTTTTGATAATATCCTTGGAAAAAAACTAAATTATTTCCTTCGGTGTAAATTCGGATGAACTCGTCCCATTTTTCTGGGACTTCTTGCTGCATGGAAATTACTCCAGTCGAGGCTCTCTGAAAGAATGTTTAATCGTCAAAGTCTGCTTTTCCATAATTGGATCTTCCATTTTGTGTTCTGCTCTTCTCCCCTCCTTTTGCATCATTTATTCAAATTCAATAAGTACATGATCATTCTTTCCAAAGTGGGCACTGATAATTTACTTTACTATACTTCCAGTTCTTCGTCAAAGCTAGAATATAGTAGGTCTAGTCTTGATGGTGCTTCGCTACCTCTGAATCTTGTGTTCTCTTAATCCACTGAAGTCATGATCTTATCCATTACCAAAATCCAACAATATCCACCCACATGAGGCTTCTCCTCCTTCAGTATACCATTCTTCCAGCAAAACTTCTTTGCAGTTAAAATTCCATCAAAATTATGTTGCTCACAATTTTCCATCGTATTCTTTAAACATGTGTCTTGTGTTCTTATCATGTCTCCGTACTCCTCTCTCCCCAGGAATTTGTTCTTAGTGGAAAACGTTTATACGAGTACCTAAGTCTCCATTCTTCCTTTTTTCATCCCACAACTCTACCTTCAACCCTTGCCTTTTTCCACAATTCCCTACTACCACGTCTTTCTTGTTAACACCATTACACCACCTCCCTTTTTCTGATTTCTGTTTCGCCTCCATACATTTATATTGACCCTGCTCCAACTGGCAATCCTCAGAATTCACGCAGCTCGTTTCTACTAAAACCCAAAGTTCTGGTTTCTTGGCTCTCAGGTAAATCATTACTTCTGTTACTGTTGACACTAGCCCATTTATATTTGTGTACGATACCCACATCCTTTTTCATTCCCTTTGAATTGTCTCTTTCTTACTCTTTCTCTTTTAGATACCACTTCTTCAGTTTTTGGTCAAAAACTCTCCAATAGAATTTTCGTTTTCCTCTTCCATTCTCAATTAGTTTTTTTCTTTGGCTTCTTTAAACAGACATTAAATCTGCTCTTCTTCAACATTCATATCTTTTCTTATCCATATTCTATATTATGCTGTCTTGCCAGTTTCCATGCCTTAGACAATATATATAGTGCTGTATTTTGTGACCTAAACTAAACTTGAAGGGCGGGCCCCTCCCTCTTTCATATGTCCCTACCTATGTATCTCTTCTATTCTTTTATCTCCGTATTTTCTTGCTACTACTTTAAAATTTCTTTTGACACTTTCTTTTCTTCGTTTCTCTTATGTTTTTCTTGGGCAGCACTTTTCCTTCAAACCAAAAAATGAATGACACATTTCTTGTCCACCGTATCTCTAACTAAAATTTTCCTTTTGTTGATTACTTTGACTATTCTTTGTCAGATTTTTTCTTTTTCATTTTCTTATCTATTACATGGTCGACACCAAAAATGGTTTCTGAGTTTATTGTGTGTGGGGTTGGAAAGCATTTTTCGCTTGCTGATTTCACAAAAATGGCATTGCTTTTTCTCTAGCACGATAGTTTTGAAATATCGGCATTTAAAATGTTAATAGCTATTATAATTATATACGTATTACCGTTGGAAAGTTCCCAAACTCGGCATCCCAAGACTCGGCAACACCCAAAAACTCGGCTATGTTCCGGATTTTCCAAAACCGGCAGAACACTCAAACCCGGCGCGTAGTTGCCGGTCGGCCGCTGGGTGCCACCACACTAGGCCCTGCTGGTTTGTCCCGCCGGATTTGTTTGTTTTTTATTTGTTCAGTGGTGTTGTGACTGTAGAGTTGTGTACACTGTTATTTTGTGTACTTCTACAGGTCTGTTATTGGTATTATGGCTCCCAAACGTCCAGAACACCTACTGGGGGAAAGTGACAAGAAAGGGAAAAACAATGTGTTAACTATTTTGAGAAAATTGCTTTTTTCCCCCCTTATATATCTACGTTCTAAAAGTCAAAAAATTTCCATTATTTCGGCTCGGCGCTGGTCCCGAGGTTCCCGAGTTTGGGAACTTCAACCTGTATATAATTATTAATTAATCGAAAAATCCCCTACGTTTTAATATATATTACTCGTAATTAAATTCTGGTGGTCCCTGCCGGGCTTTATGAGGACCTAATTGTACATATCTGGCAAAAAAATATACTTAAATTATGTTCCAAATATATCCGAAAATGTGCCACATCTTGGAAATATCCGAAATATGCCAAAATCCCACAGTAAATTTTGATTTATTTTATATATATTAATATATATTATATATATATATATAATATATTATAAGATTTTATATATATATATATATATATATATATATCTGTATTTTGGAACACAACTTCGAGATTTTTTTTGAAAAAAGGGTGCGCTAGTTCGAAGAACAGTCAGATCTAGACTGTTCTTCAGAAGAACAGTCAAGATCTCAAATTGGTATTAAATATACATATGATCAAAACTATGCCTAACACACAAAATTACTCACCCTGCTCCATAGTACATCAGAAGTGTTTCTGTAGTTTGCTCTTCTTTTGTAGGAGCAGCTACTTTCACGTTTGTAGCGTCCAGCAATAGTCCCCTATCATGTTGGGACTGAACGTCCTTGGTATCGGGTTTCCATGGTGGCAATGTCCTGGTGGAAACGTTCCCCCGCTCATCACTGACCGTGTCAGATTCGTTGGAAGAAATCAAGATGTGAATGGAAAAAGTGGATTTTGAGTGACATCCGAGCCCCGAGCGCATGGTAAACTCTTCACATGTCATTTACAAGTTCCTCATAATTCGTGCTCGAACATTACCTAGGTAGTTCTTTATAACAGCCAAAAAGCTCTTCCAAGCAGCTTTTTTCCAGGGCAGTTAGGCTCTTTACAAAGTCATCATCATTGAGTATTTGACGAATTTGAGGGCCATTGAAAACACCTGCCTTTACTTTGGTTTTCAGATACAGGCGTTCAAACTTTGCTAACAAATACTGAAAAACCAGCACCATTTTGATCCCTGGCCCCTTTACAAAATTTTTCATTAACCCAAGTTTCGATGCAATGGAGGTAAGTACACCTTTTCATGTCAACAAAAGGTTTGTACATACAGTTTGAACTGCCAGGTGAGTCTTTCGGTCGTGCTGGCCATTCCTTTTGTTTGTAATGTTTGCTGTCCGCTCTAGAGTCCCACAAACAAAGAAAACACATGTGCTTAGTGTAACCTAACTGGAGTCCTACAAACAAGGAGATTACCTTCAGGTCCCCACACAGATTCCACTGATGTCTTCATATTAACAGCAGATAAAAAAGTCTTCATAGTTTCATAAGTTTCACTCATTTCATGGCCAAAGCGCAATTGGAACATCGGAAGCTTATTTTCTTTATGCAGAAGAACGGCCTTTAGCGTGTTTTTTCCTGAATCTATGAACAGCTGCCACTCACTCTTATCATAAGTGTGAGACTCACGAGTTTGTTTCCATGAGTGTGTCAACATCAAAGCAGTAACAGAGCTTGTGTTCCATCTTGAAAAAGCTTGAAAGTTCTTTATGTCTACGACGAAACGTGGGGATTTAGACTCCTTCTTGTAGCAAAATTTCCCTTCCTTGAACGAGATCCAGGACTTCACTTTTCCCCCTTGGGTAGATCTAGGTCCCTAGCAAGGTCATGTAGCATTTCCTGACTGATGAATTTGGGCTCTCTGTTGTCTGCCATTTCTTGAAAATTATCCTCCTCGTTCGAATCTGATTCCCCTTTTAGCACTTGCATTGGAACATTTGGAACTGGGGGATCAGGACCTGTGGCACAGGCCTGATGGCAGAAGGTACATCAGGATACTGATTTTAGCTTCGCGTTTTTACTGAATATACTTTGATGTTAGTGAGGCAGAAGTAGCAGTCAGTACTGTGATCCTTTTGTTCCGGCCAAACCATTGGGATGCCGAATGCCATGCCTGATGGCCGTTTGCCACGCATCCTTCATTTCAAGTGGTTTTACACAGGGTTGCCTGCTACGTGAGGCCCACTTCTTATCTTGATCACCTTCGGGCACTTGAAGTAATGCAGATAAGCGCCTGCTTTTAAAATTCTTGTAAAGGTTTCTTCAGACTGTCGGGTAAAAATTCCACATATGTAACAAAAACTGTCCGATGCATTCACACAGTTACGGCGCTCCATCACAAGCCCGGTACAAGGTACTATATACGGTAAACCAACTAAAATTAGGACTCCACTAAATCAAACACATCATATCTGCAAAGAAAATAAAATGTTTAAACAATGTCAATAGCTGTACGATCATAGGTAAAAATGTACTACACAGCCTGCTAACCCCTCGCCAATACGCACGCGCACACCCTCCCCTGCTCACTGCCACAAACCACACTGACTCAAAAACACTGCACTGCCCTAAATAGGCTTAGAAAAGAAAAAATTAAGAGTTTAAAATGAAAACATTGGGAAACCTATTTCTGCTGATTTTACCCATATTTTTTCATGAAATTGCGTCTGGTTCTCAAAAACTGGACGTGATAGAGTTAATTGAACATCAGATTCGAGTTCAGCAGGGTCGATTTACCTTAATCAGCTCATTTAGTCCAGAACCCTATCTTCGATTTTTTTTTGTCGACCAGCGTTATTTGGGCGTAACTTTCATGGGCTTTTTCTTTTCTATCTTCCATGTCTTTCTTTCATCTTTCATCTCCTCTTGTTTTTATTTTCCATTTCTTATGTACTGCATTAATTTCTGCATGCATTTTCTACCTTCGTCTCTTGTTTTCCATTTAATTCTCCACTCTATTTTTTAATAGATTACTTTTAAACGAAAACTTTCTTTCCCTTACTAATTTATCCCTTAATTGTGTACCAACTTTCCCGCATTAAGACACTTCTCTGTTATTTTCGCTAATATGTCTTTTCTTTGATATCAAAACCTCGAACGGGGTTTGGGGGGAGTTCCATCCTTGTTTACTTTTTTCACTTTTTTGGTAATCTATGGAGACGGGACTATTAACTGCATGGCTCTCACTCTCATAGCCTAGGGGGGGGGGTTTTTGTGTGGTGTGTGTGTTTGTGT
>JACEEZ010014861.1:0-7500 GCA_016584305.1 Chionoecetes opilio
TTTAAAGTTTTAAAACAAACTGTGTTATTTTCCCTCCTGACCTAGTAATAGGCTACATGAAGTAGTGACTAAAAAATATTATATATATATATTACATAAACGTTTTTTTTTTTTTTTTTTGTACAATGTAGATAGAACACAACACACACACACATACACACACACACACACACACACACACAAATACACACACACACACACACCACACCCCACACACACACACACCTCACTACGATGACTTTCCAAAAAATTTCATTCATTCAGTGCTGAGACAAGCTTGACGTCACTATGAAGAGAGAGAGAGAGAGAGAGAGAGAGAGAGAGAGAGAGAGAGGGAAAGAGGAGTAATACAGAAGAGGAAGAAGGTAGGTAATAAGGAGCTAATGTGAGGAAGGAGCAAGTGAAAGCGAAGAGAAGAGAAGAGGGGAGAAAAGGGAGAGAGAGAGAGAGGAGAGAGAGAGAGAGAGAGAGAAGAGAGAGAGAAGAGAGAGAGGAGAGAGAGAGACGAGAGAGAGAGAGAGAGAGAGAGAAGAGAGAGAGAGAGAAAAGAGAGAAGAGAGAGGGGGGAGAGAGAGAGAGAGAGAGAGAGAGAGAGAGAGAGAGAGGAGAGAGAGAGAGAGAGTAGATGAGAGGAGAGAGAGAGAGAGAGAGGAGAGAGAGAGAGAGAGAGAGAGAGAGCATGATTAAGGAACAGGAGGTAAAAAAGCGTGAAGGGGATGGAAGGAGGAAGAATGGGGACGTGGAAGGGAGGAAGGAGGAGGAGGGAGGGAGGAAAGAGGAAGAGGAGGGAGGGAGGAGGGAGGGAGGGAGGGAGGAGGGAGGAGGGAGGGGGGAAGGGTGGGAGGGATGCATAAAGGGGGGATATTTAAAAGTTTCACAACTTTCTCTTTGAGTGTCATCAGTGGGAAACAGGAAGTAAAGTACCGTTAGAGGTCAAGAGGTCACTGGAGTACACCACATGACCCATTCAGCTGCAGTAGTGACTCATTCATTAAATGCATAGTACAATGCAGGAATACTCACCCATTCATAAAAGCGTGGGAACCAGGAAGTAAAGTTCCGTTAGCGGTCAAGAGGTCCCTGTGGGAACCAGGAAGTAAAATACCGTTAGAGGTCAAGAGGTCAAATAAAAAATACCGTTAGAGGTCAATGAACCCGGAAGTAAGGGGTCAGAGGTCAAATAGCTCCGACTGGCTCATCGTACTCTACTTATATATATATATATATATATATAATTTTATATAAAATATTATATATATATATATTATATATATATAAAATATATATATAAAATATATATATATATATTATTTAAAAAAATATATATTTTTAGACATCACAAAGAACTGGCCAAGTGCACAACAAAAGAGGTAAAACCAAGCCCTCTTAGGTTTTCCAGTCCCTAATAAAAGAAGACAGTAAACGAATAAAAAAAAGGGGGCGGCCAATTTAGTTCGGGAGGTGTCATTGTTACTCTAATCTCTTTGAAAAGATTTAATCATAGGAAGGAAGAAAGGTATGGTGTGCAAATGGTAAGTGGTAAAGGCCAGGAAGATGAGTTCCATAGTTTGCCAGTGAAAACGGATGGACGAGGTTCAAGGATTACAACTCTTCTATTAGTAAATTACCATCAATAGGATGAGAAATTAGTAGAAAGGTCGGTGTGCAGCGGATGCCGCGGAGGAGGGAAGTCAGGCTGTTAGCAAGTGTCAGAAGAGCATGAGCAATGAAATACACGTATAGAGAGCAGTATGAAGGGCAACTATTGCGGCGGTGATTTAAAGAGTTGAAGACATTCTAGTTCAGATGAGCGGAGTTGATGAGACGAAAGACGCTTATGTTCATTGTAATACAGGGGTTTCCTCACACATATTGTGGTCGTTAAGTTACCGGCCAGAGCTTAACACCAATCTACCGTAACTCCCCGATTAATCTGACACCGAATATGGAATTGTAAATAGTAAAACTATTCATTACTTGGTACTGTAATGGATATTAAAAAAATTTTTCAATTTATACTTACTTTATTACAGCAGTACGCATCGACCATCCAATCAATTTAAGTGATGTGATACTACAGAATGCGAGAGAAATGAAATGTTCTGTAGATAGTGGTACTGTTAATGACTGAAAGAGTATTGTAATTTATTCAGTGGGACAGTATGTGCCTGTTTGTGCAAACAGTTTAAATTCGAAGGTTTCGAGGAACATTGTGTGTAGGCAGGCAAACACTCGAAGGTCCATGAGTCGTCCAACGCGATGTAAGGGACGCCGGTGTAGCTCGAATAATTGTTATGTTTTTCATGGTTTCAGGAGACAGGCGGATGGGAATCCTGTGTCTCACAAGAACAGTCAAGTACTGGAAAGTACTTGTAAGCACTATCAGCAAAGGAGGTCAGATGTAACAATCATTACGGG
The DNA here is from genome assembly GCA_016584305.1 of Chionoecetes opilio. Classification (NCBI taxonomy): domain Eukaryota; kingdom Metazoa; phylum Arthropoda; class Malacostraca; order Decapoda; family Majidae; genus Chionoecetes; species Chionoecetes opilio. The sequence continues at coordinate 2,419 of JACEEZ010014861.1, forward strand.
GGAGGCTCACAAATCATAGGGGAAGACTTTACTCATGTTTTGACCAGAATTTGGTCAGGGTAAGTGTGTTTTAAAAAACAAAAAAAGAATGCCTCTTTTTTGTGCACGCAGAGTCGTTCACGTCACTCTCTTTAAGTTTTTGGGCTTGCATGTTTCTGGAAGAAGAGCCATTACCATGACAATGGGTTTTTCTAATCAATGGTTTGTTAACCAACTCACTCAAAGTTCTGTGGAAGTAAGGACGCAATTCCTTCCGTTAACCATATATAACTATTCCCAAGCACTGGGGGGACGGTGGGAGGGAAAGAAGGAGAGAAAGAAAAAAGACGGGGATCCACCACAAGGTCACACTCAACGTTCACTGTTTGAAGGCGTGAATCCGAACAATGATACGCAGGCGGCACCAGCTTCGTCATACTCTTCAATGTCCAAATTCTGTTTGAAAAATATTTTTTTCGTTACCGGGCATCTACTTACTCCTAGGAAAACTAAACTTCCTGCGAACCCCTGGGGGTCGCGGGAACCCCAGTTTTGAAGGTTAAGAGGCGAGCCCATAATGTTGTAGAAGAGATGATATTTGAGGGTGGTGCTTGGAAGAAGAGGGGAGAGTTTATTCCTGGTAGGGTTTTGTCGGAGTAATAGTTTGTAACGAAATATGGGTTTTTTGAGGCATTTAAAAAAAAGGTTATTGCTCTGCCGCCAATCATAAATTAGATATATGGAAAGATGCAGAAGCAGGCCTCGGTAGGCATCTCTCCGTGAATCACATTAGGTTCCCTTTTGTCGGGGTTGGACGTCTTATAAACGACTTGAGAAAATGGGCAAGGTAGAATCATATTCATCGATGAAGGAGTGGGCTATAGGGGCTTGGGGGTGAGTTAGAAAACCTTAGAAGATCAATATAATGAAATGAATAAGGGAAGAGAGATAAAGGAAATGATGAGTGGGACATAACCCGCTGGTGACACCACTATTGATGGGAGGAGATTTAGGAGAAAGAACAAAAAAATAAAAAATCCGTCATGGATACGTAGCTGGCAATATAACGGTTTCAAAAAGAGAAAAAAAAAGGAAAAAGGAAAAACTTAAGATGAAGGTAACAGAGAGAAAGGATAGAAGACCGTAATGAGGGTAGTTTGGAAATTAAAGATTTGTGCCAGACTCTATCAAAAGCTTTTGATATGTCAAGGGCAACAGCAAAAGTTTCACCGAAACCCCTAAAGGAGGATGACCATGATTCAGTTAGGAAAGCTAGAAGATCGCCAGTAGATCGCCCTTTACGGAAACCGTACTGACGATCAGATAAAAGATTGTGAGCAGATAGATGCTTAAGAATCTTCTTATTAAGTATAGATTCAAATGCTTTAGAAAGGCAGGAAGTTAAACCTATAGGACGGTAGTTTGAAGGATTAGAACGGACACCCTTCTTAGGAACAGGTTGGATGTGAGCAAACTTCCAGCAAGAAGGAAAGGTGGAAGTAGATAGACATCTGCGGAAAAGCTTGACCAGGCAGTGTGCAAGCACAGAAGCACAGTTTTTGAGAACAATAGGAGGGACTCCGTCAGGACCGTAAGCCTTCCGAGGATTTAGGCCAGAAAGGGCTAAGAAAACATCATTACGAAGGATCTAAATAACAGGAATAATAAGAAAGATTAAGAAGAAAAATTATTTGCCCATCACTCCTTCACACGTCCATAACAATATATATAGTATATACAAGTGCTTGTGGGCCCTTCGAACCCATGTATTGATGTTTGTAGTAGTATATAATAGACAATTATGTGATTGCAAACTCCAATCGTGTTGTTGCTGTCGTTGGTCACTAGTCAAAGTGCCTCGGGGTAGACCACGTTCCGTGTGATTCCAACCCTTTGTGTTCCGTGTGATTCCAACACACACACACTCACACACGCACACAAACGTCCATGAGTCTACTGAGTATGTGGAATACGGCAAGACGTTACAGCAGAGTTTTTCCTGTAACCTAATACTCCTAAAAGTGTTTCTAGCCCAAAACCCCCCTTCAAAATTATTTAATCGACATGGGACCAAGCCGCTTGCTTACCACCTACGATTTATTAGCGATTTTTTTAGCCTACTCTCATCAATATTGAATTTACAGTTTCGGCTACCCAAAACAGACACACACACACACGGCTACTCCTATAGTATTAGATACAAGTGTTTGTGGGCCATTCGAACCCATGTATTGGTGTTTGTATTGAGATATATCCAGTAAGACGTCAATCCTCTGGCCCCTTTGCGGCTTTTGGCTCAGAAGTTCTTGCGGGGCGTGGATGGAACGTGAAAGCGAGCCACGTTTTCCAGCCAATTAACTCATTACGTGAATTACTCCATTAGGGCTTGGTTCTATGGAAAAAGTTTGTTTAACAACGACCCACCGTTGATTTTGACAGCACTACTTGCATGTCGAATTTCAGCGCAATCCGACATAATTTGGAGTATTTTACGCTTATTACTCATTCAGTGGCTTGTTTACGCATAAAAAAAATTTCAGTCAGACGGTACTCCATTTTGATTTTGACAGCACTACTACTTGCATGTCAAATTCACTCAAGTTCCGCTAATATTTAGTGAGTATTATACACTTTTTGGCGGAAACTTGGGTTCCATCCACGCGGGTCTTATGGTAAGCGCAGCGGAGCGAATTAGACAGCAATGTGATAGTGCAAACCTCCAATCCTTTCTTGTTTTGCTGTCGTTGGTCACCACTGGTAAAAAAGTGCCTCGGGCGGGGTAGAACCCACACCACTAATCACCACACCACCGACTAAGCCTGCCCTCCCTCACACTCACACTACCCCAAGCCCCACCCAGCCCCCCGCCTGTCCAACCTCAGCCGCACGCCTGCCTCACCAAACAACCCCAGCCTGTCAAACGCCTGCCTCACACTCAGTGTGCCTCAACCCCTCAAACACACACCAGCCCAACGCCAGTCTCAAACTCCAAAATCCTCATCAAGTCTCATCACCCCATCACCACCACCATCCTCATCATCTCTCCCACCCGAGTCTCATTTCATCAACCTCCTTCTCATCTTCACACCACCCCCGCCCGGTGGTCCACTCCTGCCCTCAACACTCACAACTCTCCCACCCCAAAACCCCACCCCCAGCCCTCAAGCCACGATACACCACGCCCCCCAAGCCACTCCTGAGCCCCAATTCACCAGCCAACGAATCAAGAACCCAACACCTTCAACCCCAGCCCTCCCCCAGCCCCCCCACGCCTGGCGCCTCCTTGCTGCCTCAAACCCCCAGCCCAACGCCTGTTCTCACAACACCGTCTCACCCCCATTCCACGCCTGACTCAATCCCATCTCACCTCTAGAGGGGCCCCACTTGCCTGCCTCACCCCACCAGTCTCTAAATCCTTGGAAGGCCCTTGCCGTCATCCTCACACAATTAGCCTCACATGCCACTCAACCCCCCAGCCCCCAAACTCCCTGCCCTCACACCCTCCTGCCCCTCACGTGCCGTTGCCTTCAGGCTCACACCACCCAGGCCACCACCCCATCCAGGGCCCCACCCCATGCCTGAATCACTCTCATCCTCACAGCACAGCAACCACGACCTGCCTCATTGCTCACCCCAGCTCTAAGCTAAGCCTGTTGCCTCACTCGCAAGCCCCAAACGCCTGTCTCCAAATCCCTCACAACCCCAGCCCCAAACCGCAAACGCCTCCCCAACGCCCTGCGCTCAAACACCCCCCAGCCCACTCCTGTCTCACCCCCGTCTCCACCAGTCTCAACCCCATCCCCCACCACGCCTCCTTGTCCGATCACGCATCAAGTCACACCCACAACTCACCCCCGCCCCCCACGCCGGTCTCCTCCACCTCTCAACACTCTACTCATCACACCCTCCATCCATCACCCCAAACCCCACACCCCAAACGCCCAGCCCCAAACCGCGCCTAATTTCAAATTTTTCACCCATCACCCACGCACGCCCTGTCTCATGTCTCTCCACACCTGTCTCAATCCCCCCCAAAAAATCAACCCCAGGCCCCAACGCCTGTATCACCCAATTCACCCACAACATCGAGAAATCATATTCACCCCAGGCCCAACGCCTATGCTCGTCGTCGCCTGCGCCCCACCAAGCCCCACGGAAGCCTGTCCTGGCAGGTACAACTCACACACTCACACATACACGTACTACACGACACTACCGCACACTACCGCACCGTAGCATTGCCACGCATGCACGCAACGCACCACAAACAAACACATGCCACCACACATACACAAACACAATACCACACACACATACACACAGAAAAACACTCCACTCACAAAGAACGGCACACAAAACAACAAAGCGAGCCACACCTCATTAATGTGCACGGCACACTACACCACAAGCGCCATACACGCAGGGCACACACAAACACAACACCTACCAACACATCACACACATATACGCACACATACAAAACCACACCACATACACACAGGGACTCACACATACATACAGGCATGCCGAGTCACAACACACACACAGACAGCACACACACACACACCACACAAAACAAACACAATGACAACACACACGAACACAAAAACATCACTACACACACCACAAGGGTTAACACAGACCACCACACAACCAAGAGAACAACATCACACCCACACACAACGCAAACCCACATCCCCAAGCACAACACAACAGAGCATGGACTCCCCCACACAAAAAGCAAACTGGCAAATTACACATGATCTAAAACGGAAGTGACATGCGGCAGATAAAAAGACGTTATCGCCGCAGAGTTTGTCTTCGTGGGTAATCTATCTTATCTTTGAAAAATGGTTTTTTTTATTTAGGTAATTTTTTTTTTTATTTTTTATTCTTTTTTTGAGAATTTAAGCCCCAAAACCTCCCTTCAAAAAAAAAAAATGATTCAAAACTCTAATCGACATTGGGACCATTCCCGCTTTTATACCACCTTCTAAAAACATTTAGCATGTGTGCGAGTGATGTGCGATTTTTTATGAGCCTAATCTCATTAAAATAATTGAATTTACAAGTTTCCCGGGGTAAACCAAAACAGAACGAGAC
>JACEEZ010014861.1:15000-37500 GCA_016584305.1 Chionoecetes opilio
GGGTGTACTGATCACCCGGTGGGCGGCGAGCCCCCGCTACCAATACCCACATACGTGTCGTATTCTCGGTGGGCGGCGATGCACCGCTACCAATACCTTGCCTCGTATCCAGCAGGATAGGAGGCAATGCTATCATGACGACGACCAATAGTCACATTATCAGTCGCTCCCAAACAAGGTGCTAATTATATATGGTGCAAAAAGGTTAATAGCACTAAGAATGTTCATTTAAATATCCCAGTATTTTATCATTCACTCAAATTACCTTAACCAATAGCTATTACCATTATAATTATATATACATCCCTCGCTTACCCTTTGATAAGGGGGACAATACCTCCCCACAAGGGGGGGAAAAAAAAAACCATCACTCTAACCAATTATTAGTGGGTGGTTTGGGGGGATATTTCCACAACTGGGGGACGGCGAAAACTGAAGTTCCGCTTCAAGTGACATCACCCAAGGCCACTAGCGCCGAACATTTGAATAGAGGTTTCGGCACTTGGTCTTTGATTATTTTGAAAATTACAGCCTGATAGAGGTACAAGTGAACATGAAGACATATACTTGATCGGGGGGAGAGTTATCTCCTGAAATTATAATATCCCCAGTATAGCCATCACCATTGACCTCAAATGGTTTTAGGGGCTCTTTATCAGCGGAATTTAGGGGGACCTTGATAGGCGATAGTCTACCTCCAGATCTATTAAATTTAAAGTAAAATTGAGGTAATATTTTGACTGCCTGTCTACCATGCGTATCCAAAATTGACACTGATATTCGGCTAATATTGTAGCCATTCCGCCATGTAATGAGTTCCTATGATATTCTTCCACCAACAATTTAGTAAGATGATGGTGTTTGGGAATTTGTATGGGATGGCAGGTGGTATTTGGAAGATCAGCTTTCAAATTTCGTCCTCTACACCTAATAATACCCTCACGATCTAAGTACAAACTTAATGATTTGGTCAATTTGTACCTATGGGGGCTGGCTGAGGCCAAGAGCTGATATTCCTCAGGAAATACCTGCTTTTGTATTGTTCTAATCCAAAACTTCAAAGGATCAGAGCTATCCCTTTTAATGAATTTGAATACTAAATTAGTAGTCTTAATTAGTAGGCTTAGTAGTAGTTTGCTCAATAAGGAAAATCTTTCAATGTCTATTACAGGATCTGGGATCAATTCAGGTTCCCTTATCATATCTTTAGATATGTCTGACCGAGTGGAAACATGCTTAGGCATATTATTACACTCTTTCAGCCAGGTAGGGTCTTTAAGCCATGATCCTGTGTTTAATTTGAGGTTATTATTTACTCGCGACACATTATTATTATTAGATTTTTCATTAGTGGCAATAATTCAAATTTTGAATTTGGGAAAATCACTTCCTCCAATACCTCAATAATTGGTGTGGGCAAGAAAGTGGTTCCAATTCTGGTAATTAATAGGGGTTGTGCATGACTAGGAATCTACTAATCATGACTAATCTCCTCTTGTTCGGCTTGGTGAGTATGTGGGATGGGTCCCATTATTACCTTACCACCAGCACTGGTGAACATAGAGACGTTATGTCTTTTGATGACCTTCCTTAGGTAACGCCCAAAATAAATCAGCGCCTATTATAATTGGAAGGGGGGGGCCATCAACGTCCTCGAAGGTATTACTAACTAGTTTAACACCATTATCCCTCAGCATTTCAGCTGTGTCTTTCAGTCCATTAACCCTTTCACGCACGGTGACACGATCGCGTCAAAACGGGCCCGTCTGCAATCTGAGCTTTTGACGCGAATTGCGTCAAAAAACTGTAAAAAATTCGCCAAAGATTAATTATTAATCAGAATTGCCTCACTTTTTTTTTTGCGTTAAAGATCCAACCTAGACCTATAAAATAAACTAATTGTCAACTCTCTCGTGTGAGTGGATGTGAAATGAAAAGGGGTTTTTGTGTGTCAGTTTCCACTCAGCAGGCAGCCTGTATTGCGTCTCCTTTTCCGAGAGGAAACTTTCTTCGGAAACTTTTCTTTCTCCGTCTCCTAGAGAGAGAGAGAGAGAGAGAGAGAGAGAGGAGAGAGAGAGAGAGAGAGAGAGAGAGAGAGAGAGAGAGAGAGAGAGAGAGAGGAGAGGGGAGAGAGAGAGAGAGAGAGAGAGAGAGAGAGCGAGCGAGCGAGCGAGCGAGAGAGAGAGAGAGAGAGAGAGAGAGAGAGAGAGAGAGGAGAGAGAGAGAGAGAGAGAGAGAGAGAGAGAGAGAGAGAGGAGAGAGATGAGAGAGAGAGAGAGAGAGAGAGGAGAGAGAGAGAGGGGAGAGAGAGAAGAGAGAGAGAGAGAGAAAGGGAGAGAGAGAGAGAGAGAGAGAGAGAGGAGAGAGAGAGAGAGAGAGAGAGAGAGAGAGAGAGAGAGAGAGAGAGAGAGAGAGAGAGAGAGAGAGAGAGCGACTCCCTCGGCGTGGTATACGTATTTCCCGCCAAATACAGACTTGTGTCGAGCGCGCTGATTGGTTGAAGCGGAGGTGGTGGCACTAAGAAGGGTTGGCCTTACACGAGGCTAAGATGACGCTCGAAAATGCTTCCTTAGCAGTCTTCTTAGCCCTGTATAAATAAGTCTGTCTTAGGACGCTAAGAGGGTGTAGTTTAGAGCCCCTTCGAAAATGCCCACCCTGAGATTCCTGGGGAAGACAGTTTAGATAGATATATAGCCAGAGCTGGGCAGTATTTGAATACATTTGTATTTAAATACATGTGTATTAAGAAATCTATTTATAAATACATTAGTTTTCATGTATTTAAATACAGTAATTAAATACTTTAATGACTATTTAAATACATTGTATTTCTATACATATAACATAAAATGTAAATACCTTTAATTTATTTTTATTTTTCTTCCAGTTTATTTGGCCACAAACCCGCCCAACTATATGGCAATCTTGATGTTACAGTGAACCAGTACGTGTTTCCACTTGCAGGAAATTTAATTATTTTAAGGATATTTAGGCCTGAGAAGGAATATATATAAACTTCTAAGGAAACGTACGCAAAATCTAAGGAAATAATATTTTTTTCAGACATTTCTAGAGATACGTAGATTAAGATTAAATAGCCAGGTGAGATGATAATATTAATGAAGATGATGATGTTAAAACCACACATTAGATCCATTTCAGTATTTCCTTCTTGGTATTATAAGTTTTCTCACACCAACATACATGACACTTACTCATTCTTATCTCCCCTTCCCTCCTTGTTCCTTCCCTCACCCCACCACGCCTTGCTCCAGTGATGGGTGAGGATAGGTGGGGGGAGGGAGGGAGAAGATATCATAGATAGTAGTGGGTGGGTGGGTGTGTGGGTGTGTGTGTGTGTCCAGAGCTGGGCACTAAATACATTGAATGTATTTATATACTAAATACTAAATACATGGGAGAAATGTATTTAAATACTAAATACATTTTACGAATGTATTTAAATACCAAATACTAAATACATCAATTGTATTTAAATACATCAATAGTATTTAAATACATCAATTGTATTTAAATACATCAATTGTATTTAAATACATCAATTGTATTTAAATACATTTGTAAATACATTTTAAATACACACAAATTTTAACATGTCCGAAAATAATGAATTTCCTTAGGATTTCCTTAGATTTTGGGTTTCCTTAGAAATTTCCTTCTCAGGTTAGGCCTAAATTTCCTTGAAATCCGGAAATTTCCTTGCCAGTGGAAACACTGGTTCAATGTAATATCAGGATTGCCAGATAGTGGGGCGGGTGGGGCCAAATAGGTGCCTTGCACTGACGTCACGATCTAGCGGCTTCAAACCAAATGCCACCCGTCGGAGCGAGCTGGAGGACCAACAAACTCCACTTGCCGCCCGTGTTTGCCCGCTTATGGAATTTCCAACCAAAATATTTTAAAAAAAAGNCAATGTACTCCAATATTCCTCACTCGGGGCATCATTTTGAAAATTTATGTCACAAACACATATTTATTTGAGGTCTTACCTATGGAAACTCATTGGCCATCTCATCCTGACACAATACCCCAACTAGTCAACTAACTAGGATACTTATCGGTGGATAGTAGGGTTGAATTATGTTGTAGGCTTATCAATCCTGCAATGTCTTGTTATTCGAAGTGGTCAGCGTGATCGAGCCCGTCGATGAAGGGCGGAGGCGGAGGCGTTATTGTTATCGGCGTCAGGCGGGTTTTCATAACCCAGTTATCCACGACGCGGCGAGATATTATCACTGTGTTGATATTAGCACGTCCTATGATTTAACACTTATATGTACAAAATGAACGTATGTACAATTTGTTCTTCTCGCTATAATCAGAGAAGCACAGTCAAAGGTGTTATTAATGTAAGGGTCTGGAGTGTACTGATTCACCCGGTGGGCGGCGAGCCCCCGCTACCAATACCTACATACGTGTCGTATTCTCGGTGGGCGGCGATGCACCGCTACCAATACCTTGCCTCGTATCCACGCAGGATAGGAGCAATATCATGACGACGACCAATAGTCAGTCGCTCCAATCAAGGTGCTAATATTATAAGGTGCAAATGGTTAATAGCACTGAGAATGTTCATTTATAATATCCCAGGACTTATCATTCACTCAAATTATCTTAACCAATAACCATTACCATTATAATTATATATATACATCCCTACGCTCCCTTTGATAAGCGGACAATACCTCCCTTTGAAGGGGGGGGACATAACCACCACTCTACCTATTATTGAGTGGGTGCTTGGTGGATAATTCCATATTATAATATATATAATATATATATATATATATATATATATTTTATATAGATATATATATATAATATATAATATATAATATATATATATATATATATATATATATAATATAATATATATATATAATATAATATATATATATATATATATATATATATATATATATATATATATATATATATATATATAATATATATATATATATGATATATATAATATAATATATTTTATATATATATATATATATATATATATATATATAACAGTACCTCATATATATATATATATATATATATAATATATCAGTACTAATATATATATATTATTATATATAATATAATATATATATATATATATATATATATATATATATAAAATAAGCAGTACCTCATATTATATATATATATATATATATATAGTATATATATATATATATATATTATATATATATATATATATATATATATTATATATATATATATATATATAAATTTATATAATATATATATATATATATATATATATATATATATATATATATATATATATATATATATATATATATATATATATATAAAATTATTTATATATATATACGTATATATATTTATTATATATATATACCATATATATTATATATATCTATATATTGTATATATGTATATATGTATATAACTATATATATATATATATGTATATATGTATACATATATATATATATATATATATATAATATATATATATATATATATATATATTTATATAAATATATATATATTTACATACATATATGTAACTAGCCGCAAAGCCGCCCTCCGGACGGACTTTTTGGCTAGCTCCTGCGGAGGGCTATTGGCCTTCGGCCCACCACCTGTGTTTGGTGGGCCGAAGTCCCACCAAACACAGACTCTCCAGATAGCCCCTTCTAACTTTCATGAAATCATGGATGTAGAAATGTATATTAACGCCAACCCATTCACATCACCCCCAATCCATTCACTCACCCATTACCCATCACCCCCCACCCATTCATTCACCCATTACCCATCACCCCCCACCCATTCACTCACCCATTACCCATCACCCCCCACCCATTCACTCACCCATTACCCATCACCCCCCACCCATCCTTCACCCATTACCCATCACCCCCCACCCATTCACTCACCCATTACCCATAACCCCCCACCCATTCACTCACCCTTAACCATCACCCCCCCATTCATCCCCTTCATCCACACGATCTTTCACCCTTACCCATCACCCCCCCCTATTCCCTCCCCATCACCCATCCCCCCAACCATCACCCCCACCCATTCATACCCATCACCCCACCCCTACCTCACCCACCATTCACTCCCCATTACCCATCCCACATCAGGTTTCCTAATTCTCGCCCACTTTTTCACATTCCGCCAATAGGTGCTAAAAAAAAAAAAAAAAGTGATCGGACATCTTATAAGTGGCTAAACCTCCCGGGTTTCGACCGTTCCAAACTTTTCCATAAGGGGATTCCGCCAGGGGCGGCCCAAGCGGACAGACGACACACACACCCCACACACACACACACACACACACTTCGCTTATATTATTATAGAATTAATATATTTCCCCATTTTAATAAATTATATATATAATATATATATAACATTATATAATTATAATATAATATATATATAATAATATATATATATATATATATAAATATAATATATAATTAAATATATAAAATATATATATATATATATATATAATATTATTACTGCCTCGGTTACTGCATAACCTATGCTGATGGTTATGCAAACCATGCCTGAATGTTTATGCGGATGGTTATGCATAACTACCTGCAAAACCATCCCATGCATAACCATAAACCTGTTAGCAGTGATACCTGGGTTTGTTGTTTATCTCAAAATTATCCCCTAATGTCCCTGTTATTGATGTTCTAAAATGTACGTATGGTAATGCATCTCTATCACATTCGAAACTGGAGAAGATGTTTTCCCAAGTAAAAAAGACCAACTGGATAAAGAATGTTACAAACTGTAAAGCATATCGTAATCCCAATTTTTTAATTAAATTATAAATTATATACACCCATGATAACCACAAACATCTACATAAAAGTCATTGCTTTTAAATTATTAAACTTAGAACTAGAAGAAAAAAATGCTACTTAAAAATCATACAAATATTTAATCAATCTAAAATCTGATCTGAATACACTTTGTCTTGGCTTGATTTTAATTGTCTTTTTAATAGATTAGTAAACGTAGTACTATTTATAGGGAGTAGGCTATTTTTATAGGGATAGCAGTCGACCTCCGCCATGTGAAAAAATCCCGGGAATACTTACGGAGTTGGGGGTTCTGCGACTTACATTGAAATCTCCCGTGTCTCTTTTCCATATCCCTTAGTGTCTCAGATACACAAGAAGTAGCTGCAGCCTGCCTCTAAAGACAATTCCTCTACTACTCACATTACACTACCATGCATTTACACCCTACATACTATCTACACTAAAAATTTTATTTATGCCTGTTAACGCCCTGCCTCGATCCTAACTGGGGAAGGAAACCAGAAATATCCCCAGGTCGGACGCCCTTCAAGATGCGACTCGAGGTGTCTTGTACTTTTTTAGCCTTTCTCAAACTTCTGCAACATTCGGGGTCTTAGATCTAACTTTCTCACTGTTGAACATCATCTTCCTCCTCTAAACCTCATCTTCTTTTCCTCACCGAACTCAGTTATCTGTGAGCTTTGACAGCAGACCTTTTTCTGTCTCCTTTTACTGTCTCTATTTCTTTTCAACCCAAAAGCTGGCTGTTGCGATATGTGGGCCAATAACTCACTTGCTCTCGTGCCACGGCCTTGAATCTTCCGATTTTTTCTACCATCTGGCTTCTACTTCAATGTCACTCTCTACAAAATTTAGCTGTGCTGTATTTCTCACCTAACCCCTCTGACTTTTGTAAATTCTTCGACTATTTAACATCAAAAGTGGAGCAATCTCATCTCATTTTCCTTAGCAGAAATTTCCATTCTTGGGGATTTCAATGTTCACCACCAGCTTTGGCTATCATCTTCTTTCACTGCCCAAACCTGTTGAACAAGCCTACAACTTTTATATCCTCCAAGACCTAGAGCAGTGGTGCAGCACCCAAACCCGTATTCCTGACCGCCTTGGAGACACGCCCAACATTCTTGATCTTTTCCTAACTATTAACCCTTCTGCTTACTCTATGAAACTATTCTCTCCTTTGGGTTCCTCCGATCACCAATCTTATTTCTGTAACCTGTCCTATCGCCCCGTTACCATCTCGGACCACCTAAGCGGAGGTGCTTCTGGCACTTCAACTCAGCTAATTTGAGAGACCTAAGGCAGTACTACTCTGATTTTCCATGGAATGATTACTCCTTCCATGTCAAAGACCCATCTCTTTGTGCAGAGCGCATAACTGAGGTCATAGTTTTGGGCATGGAGGCGTACATTCCACACACTTTATCTAGTCCTAAAGCCCGTCAACCTTGGTTTAACTCTGTTTGTTCACATGCTGTCCGACATAGAGAGGTGGCTCACAAACGGTACCGTAAGCATCCATCTCTGCAACTCATGCCCTTATATTTTTCGCCCGTAATCATGCCAAATCTTACTTCAACTTACCAAAAACTTTTTCATTCATAGAAAATGTCAAAATCTTTCTGAATCAAATTTCCTCTCGTGACTTTGGCATCTAGCTAAAAACATCTCTAACAATTTTTCTCTTCATCTTTCCCTCCAATGCTTCACCTAGAGGGCTCCACAGCTGTCTCATCTATTTTCTAAAGCTGAACTTTCGCTCATACCTTTGCTAAAATTCACTCTGGTTGATGAAGGGCTTGTTACTCCTTCTCTTCCACCCTCTGACTATATTATCCCTGTCATTAAGATCCTTCGGAATGATGTTTTCTTTGCCCTTGCTGGCCTAGATCCTGGGAAGGCTTACGGTCCTGACGGAGTCCCTCCTATTGTTCTCAAAAAACTGTGTTTCCCGTGCTGCACCTTGCCTGGTCAAACTTTTCCGTCTTTGTCTATCTACTTCCCCTTTCCTTCTTGCTGGAAGTTTGCTCAAAATCCAACCTGTTCCTAAGAAGGGTGACCGCTCTAATCTTCAAACTACCGTCCTATAGCTTTGACTTCCTGCCTTTCAAAAGTTTTTGCATCTATACCTAATAAGAAGATTCTTAAGCATCTATCTGCTCACAATCTTCTATTGATCGTCAGTACGTTTTCCGTAAAGGGCGATCAAACTGGCGATCTTTTAGCTTTCCAAACTGAATCTTGGTCATTTTCCCTTTTAGGGGTTTCAGTGAAACCTTTGCTGTTGCCCTTGACATATCAAAAGCTTTTGATAGAGTCTGGCACAAATCTTTAATAACCAAACTACCCTCTTTTCGGTTTCTATCCTTCTCTCTGTACCTTCATCTTAAGTTTCCTTTCAAACCGTTCTATTGCAGCTACTGTGAACGGACATTGTTCTTCTCCTAAATCCATCAAAGTGGTGTTCCCCAGGGTTCGGTCCTATCACCCACTCTCTTTCTATTATTCATTAATGATCTTCTAAGTCTAACCCCAAAGCCCTATCCACTCCTACGCTGATGATTCTACCCTGCATTTTTCAAAGTCGTTTATTAGACGTCCAACTCAACAGGAACTAGGTGATTCACGGAGAGATCCACCGAGCGCCTAATTTCTGATCTTTTAAATTTCTAATTGGGGCAAAGCAAACCTTGTTTTGTTCAATGCCTCAAAAAACCAATTTCTTCACCTATCTACTCGACAAAACCTTCCAGATAACTATCCCCTCTTCTTCAATGACATCAACTGTCTCCTTTTTCTACAATGAACATTCTAGGGCTATCCTTACTAAAAATCTGAACTGAAATCTCACATCTCATCTCATTCTAAAACAGCTTCTGGGAAGTTAGGTGTCCTGTGGCGTCTGCGTCCTTTTTTTCTCCCTCCCAATTGCTTGCTCTCACAGGAGCCTTATCCCCCCATGTATGGAGTATGTCTCACATGTTTGGGGAGGATCCACTCATACAGCTCTCCTAAACAGGGTTGAATCGCTTTTCGTTCATCAACTCCCCCCCTCTGACTGACTGTCTTCAATCTTTAAATCACCGCCGCAATGTTGCTTCTCTTGCTCTCTTCTACCGTTATTTCATGCTCACAGCTTTTCGGAACTTGCTAACTGCATGCCTCCCCCCCTCCCGGGGCCCCTCGCTGCAACAAGACTTTCTACTCATTCTCATCCCAAATTCTGTCCATCTTCCTAATGCAAGAGTTAATCAGTATCTTTACTCTTGCATCCCTTTCACTGGTAAACTCTGGAACTCTTTTCCCTGTTTCTATTTTTCCATTTCCTATGCTTACATCTATTCAAAAGAAGAGAAACAAGACACCTCCGAACTATATTGGGTCCCCCCCTCTTTATATTTTATTCTCTTACTGTCTTCTTTTTTAGGGACTGGCAACTAAGCGGGCTTTGTGTTACCATTTTTTTGTGCCCTGGCCCGTTCCCTTTTGATGGAAAAAAAAAAAAAAAAAAAAAATCACGAGGCAGTGGATGTGTTGAATGCCCACCCGAGTGTCCAGACTGTGCCTCACCGGCATGGCGGGAGGCGAACTCCATCACAAGTTTGATTGATGTTCATTGCAGTTTTTGACCACTTATATTTTTCGCATTGAGACGTGTCGCATACCATCAGAATCGGAAAAGTGTGCTGATTCCGAGACAGTAAATACAAATTCAATGCAAGCAAAATTACTGGAATAACCAGAGTTGAATAAAAAAAGGTGAGAGGAAAAAAAATTTATACATTTTTCGCCCTATTATCTTATTCCTAGTATAGTTTACTGTAATTTATTTTATATTCATGACACACAGTAATGTCTCGTGAAGATGATGGGATGTTCAGTCTTCATATATTATCATATCATTTATCTGGTAGTTTGATAATACTAGCATTGATATACCTCATGGAGCGCAGCGAGCAACGTCTTCCCTCAATGAAGCAAGTGCAGCACTGAGGACTCAGCATGGGCCCCTGCAAACGGGCCGGCTGGATTAGCTCAGCACGACGCATGGCAGTGTTGAAAACCTCGATTTTCAACACCGCCACTAACAGAGCGCGCGTTATGAGGGACAGTGTGGACTGGGCTTTAGTGGCACATCGCCATGCGTGTGCTGAGGTATTCCCCCCGGCCCGATTTGGGTGGGCATGCTGATCTCCCTCAGTGCTGCACTTGGCTCCATTGAGGGAAGACGTCGCTCTCGGCGCTCCATGATGTAATAAATATACGGTATTATCAAATACCAGATGAATGAGATGATATTAGGGAAAACTGAGCATAAAATCATCTCCACGAGACATTACTGCGTGTCATGAATAGGAAAAAATTACAGTAAGCTATACTTGAAAAAGATTATGAGAGCAAAGCGAATACTGAATACACTTTTTTTCCTCTCTTACCTTTTTTACTCAACTCCTTGTTATTCCTGTAATTTTGTTTGCATTGAATTTATATTATTGTCTCGGAATTAGCCCACTTTTCCGGGTTTCGGTGGTATCTGACACTTCTCAATTCAAAAATATATAGGTGGTCCAAAAATTGCAATGAACATCAATCAAACTTGTGACGGAGGGTCGCCACCCCGCCATGGCGGTGAGGCACAGTCTGGACACTGGGTGGGCATTCAACATATCCACCTGCCTCGTGTATCTCTGCATGAAAACACAGTGGGACGGGGCTTAATATGAGGTTCGCCCAGGGCGCCAAAAGGCCAGCCCCCCCCACTGAATGTAAAGTTTCTGAGACCTTACCTCTGTGACGGCGGTGACTGGTACTGCGTCAAGTTTTAAGTCCCTAGAGTAGCACTTTATGGTGCTGTTGAGGCCCCCACCGAGGAAAGACCTGTTCTCCATGGCGCGTCATACCCCATCTCCACCGCCGTTGTGTAGTTGTAGTCGTACGTACATCAAGCAGCTCTCGTGTTTTCCCGTTGAATTACTGAGGAAGATTGGAATGGAGAAAAATATATTTATTTCGTCATCTAAAAATCCTCATATATGTTACTATAGTCATTCATCAAGCTGGATTCCTGGGTTTTGAGCTGCTCGATGCTACCCAGTTTTTTAAAGGGCGTCGCTGATGGCTGATGCACGCGGGCTGGGTGGCGATGGTGGTGGTATTTTGCTTCATCGCTACCAAACACCCTTGCGTTTTACTCAGAAAAATATTC
Organism: Chionoecetes opilio; assembly: GCA_016584305.1. NCBI lineage: Eukaryota > Metazoa > Arthropoda > Malacostraca > Decapoda > Majidae > Chionoecetes > Chionoecetes opilio. The sequence continues at coordinate 27,064 of JACEEZ010014861.1, forward strand.
AATTTCCCATGCTTTTCTCACTCTTACACAAGATAGGCTTAATTTTGTTGTAGTGGTGAATCAGGCAGTGATTGTTCAACAACAAAACGCCATTCATAACTCAATAGAGTAAAATAAAGTCATGACTGAGTATCACAAGAGTAGGCGGATTTTTAGGTTTTAAGTGCATTGAAATGTTGTACTCCTACCCGATATTACCAAGCTACCAGTTGATATTTAGGAACACTGAGCCCACCATCGTGTTCATGATACACTCTGCATATCATGAGCATAAAAAAAATACAGTAAGACTACCCCAATATTAAGATTATTGAAGAAAGTAAAATAGTGTTTAAATATTTGTCTCGCTTTTTTGCTTAAACTCGCTGTAACTCCATCAATTTACTCGCATTAATATTTAATCACTGTTTCAAAATCCTCACAATTTTCGATTTTTATGGTACGTAGCACGTACCGATAAAGAAAAAGTAGGTGGTCAAAATGGGAGATAAAGTAAAACTGCGAAAAATGATACCGTGACGGATCAGCCTCTGATAGCTCTCCGAGAACTCTTCTTCCTGTAGGTAGGGAAACATGCTCACCGGGCACGGCGCCAGTTTGCAGTTTTATTCTTAGCCATTTGACCAACTACTTTTTTTTTTTTATTGGTACGTGCTACATACCTTAATAATCGGAAATTTTTGGGATTTTTGAAACAGTGATTGAAAAAATTAAATGCGAGTAAAACTGATGGGTTACAGCGAGTTGGAAGCAAAAAAAGCAAGACAAATGTTTATACACTATTTTACTTTCCTTCAATTATCTTAATATTGGTGTAGTCTTACTGTAATTTTTTTATGCACATGATATGCAGCAATGTATCATGAACACGATGGTAGGCTTAGCTTAAATAGATATCATCTGGTAGTTGGTAATATCGGGTTTGAGTACAACATTTCAATGTACTTAAAACCTAAAAATCCGCCTACTCATGTGATACTCAGTCATGACTTTATTTTTTACCCTATTGAGTTATGAATGGCATGTTGTTGTTGAACAATCACTGCCTGATTCACTGATACAAACAAAATAGGCCTATCTTTTGTAAGAGGTGAGTTAAGTTCGTCGAGGGTCGAGTCAAAAAACTTTACGTCTCATCAACTCCTCTCCTCTGACTGACTGTCTTCAATCTTTAAATCACCGCCCCAATGTTGCTTCTCTTGCTCTCTTCTAACGCTATTTTCATGCTCACTGCCCTTCTGAACTTGCTAACTGCATGCCTCCCCCTTCCCGCGGCCTCGCTGCACAAGACTTTCTACTCATTCTCATCTCTATTCTGTCCATCTTCCTGATGCAAGGGGTTAATCAAAATTATCACCCCTCTTTTTTATTTTATACTCCTACTGTCCTCTTTATAGGGATTGCAACTAAGCGGGGTTTGTGTTACCCATTTTTGTGTGCCCCTTTGGGCCCGTCCTTTGTGATGTAAAAAAAAAAAAAAAAAAAAAAAATAAAAAAATATGAATATTGTCTGAGGCAACGCAAGGGTTTTTGAAGCGAGGAGGCAAGATACCACCACCATCACCACCCAGCCCGCGTGTATCAGCCAATCAGCGACGTCCTTATAAACTCGGGTAGGGATCGAACAGCTCCCAAGAATCCCGCTTAAGGAATAGACTATATTTACGCCTAAGACAAGTCAGGATCATTTGATGTTTTTAGAGGAAAATAAATGGGATTTGACGCCCGCAATAAAATTCCGACATCAACACTATTCTATTATGCACATACATTCAGTGCTGAGTAAGAACCTACTCAATAAACTTTCAGGATGTAACCATGAAATATTTGCCGGTAAAGTCTGTCTTTGCACCAATCAAATATTATCTCTAGCATTCATATTTCTGATAAAAAATAATTACTATTTCCTATACTGTTAAACTGTTTTTCGTCTCCGTGGTGTAATGGCTAGCTCACCTAGCTACGAATCTGTGGGCCCTGGTTCGAATCCAGGCCAGGGCAAGTCGGGAGCCCGCCAAAAAAGCTGTTCTTTCTCCCTTTTGGGGTTAATAAATGGGGACCTGAGGAAAACCTGAGGAGGTAACTGTGGTAACCCGGGTGTCACACTAGCCCCGTGTCCCGGGGTAAAGGGTTTCACCCCCCACAGGCTCCCAAAGCTAATGCATCGGAGATGAGCATCGAGACCACGCGCGCATAGCGTAGCCCTCTTTACCTTTACTTACTACTATACTGTATTCAGTTTGGCAACACCACTCATACGATACGATAGCTTAGTCCTGGCGACTCCACTTCCCCGGCGGTCTGGGTAGCTGAGATGTCTTGATATCGGGGAGCATTTTATGTTGACTACTTTAAAATGAAAAAGTATGACAATCATCATCCCGCTCGGAGCTACGCAGCCCTCCTGGAAGGTGGAGTCGCCTGGACTAAGCTATCGTGAGTGTCCTTGCTAAAATTAAAACAATATAGACTGTTCATTCAAGAAAATGTTAGGCAATTATATATCATGAATCATTAACAGAAAAAGATTACGTTTAATATTCCTAGCTTTAAGCTCTATATTCATACACAAAATTGTCCCCTGTATTGCTTCCGTCTCGAGATTTTCTTCAATGTAATCCTCATATTCTTCTGTATTAGTAGCCATCCGCATAACTTTAAAAACATAATAAAGGGAAGGTTTAAACTTTCCTTAAAATATATGATTAACATAAGTGTTTGCTGTGAAAAGATGTTCCGATTCGCATCTCACGTTTCTCTCAAAGAACTTGATGAACACATTATAATTATTCAGTAGTATCATCTTACACCACGAACACAATTTATTTTTCATTCTTATGAACATATTAAAAAATGGCTCACTAGAAAATGTCCTTTTTGTTTATGAAACCTCTTGATATGTTTCTTAAGGTAATGCATACATATTGTAGAAAAGTTTACCTCAAGTCCTCAAGCATTAAACAAAATGAAGTTGTCGATATATATAAAATTTGGTGTTTGGGCACTCAATGAAGCTTAAGTGAACCAATAGACACTTCTCATAGCTACGTCCGCGGTGCGTTGTTGGTAGTGGGAGTCGCCGTGCTGACCCTACCCAGAGAGAAAAAAAAGTGACGATGAAAGATATCTAAGCCGTCTTGTGTGATATTGACATATCAGGTGACATTTTACCTGTGTTCAATTGTCTGTACAAACTCTAGAGAACCCCTAAAGAGGTGGCTGTTGGTCGACTTAAAGCGGCAACCACATCGCACTGCGTGCGGGACATATATCTATAGTTGTGTCGGGTCCATTCAGAGAAACGCCTCTGTCGTTGTTTTATATGAGTGAAAGCACTATTATAGGTTTGTGTTGATACCTTTTGTGTATCATGTCAGATACATGTATAATTACGATTTAGTATTATTGTGTTACTAACCACAATCATAAGTGAATGACGGAGACATAGAAATGAAACAGGTACTCGCTTTAAGGTGACCGAGCAGTTTGGCGCTATAGGGCGCCCTCTAGTTTTTACCTGGAACAAGATGGCAACTAGCAGGTCACCTCATTGGCCGCTGTTGTAATGGGTGGCAATACGTCACTGTGGCCACCATATTATAGCAGTGTATACTTCCACATGTACAGTATTGCAAAAGTCCGCAAAAGTTATGATACTAATTTCAAATACTTTTTGACCATACATAATTATTCAGGGCCTTCTTATTAGTGACACTATTAGGCAATTTTCACAACCCTAAATGGCGTAATAAAATCACCATTGGTCACAATAATGACGAAGTTCAACTGCCAAATCAATACATGAATAATTCTTGTGATTTTTCTGACTAATGGATGCTAAAAGGATCTGCATTGTGGAGTGTTTTCATCGACGTTTCACCTACCTCTGTACTACTAGAATAGGCCTTTTTCTACTGTTTTCGGTGATATAATCAAGATTATATTGTAGACAAGTCTTGAAACGGCGCGGGGCATGCCATAAAGGAACATGCCCATGGGCCTGATTATGGCCTGACACATGGAAAGCGATAGGAATCAGGCAAATAGCACCCGTATTCGTTGTAGATAAGTGATCACTTTATCACAACACTGCACACTGTCACTAATTCAACATAAACCTTATTTTTACTTGTCAAAAGTTATTCCTTGTAGTCTCGTCTGCAAGCTCCATTACAAACATATTTCATGACATCATTTTCATAGTATAATTCTTGTAGGAGCGAAATTTTTTAATATTTCCATTGACAGGGAAACCAAGTTAATTAATAAAAATAAAACCATATTGTCATTTTCATAAACATACTAGCTGACAAAGTGCATGAGATCTGAATAAATGTCGATTATTTTCGCAGCAATGCTAGGTATGTATAGTATTGCAGGTGAGGCCTGTCCAATAACATGCGTATGAATAAATTTTAAAGTAATCGTCCAGACCATTTCAACATTCCTTATTTAATGTAGTCAAAATATAGCCATTATCGAGTATATCAACAATATGTTGTCACTTTTTGCATCCATTCAGCCGTTTTTATATATTCCGCACTCAAAATCTGTAAATTCCCCGAGCTTCCAAAGCGCTCCTGACAACTAGCATACGATGCACCATGACTCGATGACGTCACGGATGGGAGTCCCCGCTCCTGCGGCAAGCCAAAAGCTTGTGAAAACTGTAGAGGTGGGCATTCCGCAATTTTTTGCGGGAACTTGCGGAATGGTAATTCGGTTGCGGAATTGCGCAATTACAGATGCCTGAAAAAATTGCGGAATTGCGAATTGCGGACCGCCAAAATTTTAAAGCGCAATCGCAAATACTTGCGGAATGGGTAATTCGGTTGCGGAATTGCGCAATTACGGATGCCTGAAAAAATGCGGAATTGCGGGTTGCGGACCGCCAAAATTTTGAACCGCAATCGCAATAATTGTGACGATCACCACCTTCAAAATGGCAAGTGCCCGCGTGAACATAAGTTCCCACCAAATATGGTGGAGACGACACTGCCAACTGCCAATGAGCCGTGTTTTTGTCGTCCAAGCACCGTCTTGGATTACGAAGACCACTCCAATAACACTTGCTGAAATGTGTGTTATACTGCTTTGTGATATTGTTTGCAATGTTTTGGACCGATTATTATTTCGGCCCTACCAAGCTTTGTTGTGTTTTGTCGCAGAAAACCAATCAGTTTTCAATTGCGAGAAAAAACGGTCTTCGTACCAAGACCAAGCAAGCATCGTCCAAGCATCGCTAGCTAGTGTTGTAGCTAGTGTAGCACAGTCACTCACTCAGTCAGTGCGTTCTAGGACTTGGGATTAAGAGCGTGTACGCTCACTACGCTGGCCGTGTGTGTGATTACTGATTTATCCTACATATACTGTTGTTGTGTTAGTGAAGTACTAAGATTGCACAAATTAGACAATCGACACTGGTTACTGGCAGTGGTTAGTAGTTAGTAACCACTAACCAGTGTCTATTGTGGTTAATAAACGGGTTTATTAACTTATATATAGGATAACAATAGGCTTAATAAACGGCGTTTAGTAAATAAACGGCTATTTTTGCTACTGTCTAATTTGTAATTTCAGTAATTTCAAATTTGTCTTATATTTTGCAGATTGTGCTCATATAATTAGCGTTTACTAAACGCTAATTATATGAGCACAATCTGCAAAAATATAAGACAAATTTGAAATTAATGAAGTTTACAAATTAGACAGAAGCAAAATAGCCGTTTATTAAGTCTATTTTTGCTTCTGAAAATTAGCAAATTTAACCAGAATGGACAAGTTTTTGCCGCCATCTGCGTCGCCTAGGAGTAGGAGTATGAGTGTGGATACACTGGATACTGATAGTGTTAGAAGTGGGGATTGTGTCAGAAGTGACTTGGAGGCTCAAGATGATCTCCCCAGCACTCAGCCTCTCAGCCAGAGCACTGAGCGTGAGAGCAGGCAGGGCCAGGAAACAGGCGGAGAGAAGTTTCCAGCTAACTTGAGTCACTTGGACAAGTAAGTTATTCCTTATCTACTGAGTATTTAGTAAATTTAATTTGGTCAATTTTTTGTTTCACCCAACCAACGATTCTCTGATGCGCCTTATTATATACATAAGGCGCGTCAGAAAATCGTTGGTTGGGTGAAACTATAAATTATCCTTTAATTCACTAGTTAAAGTTAAAACATAGAAAAATTGTTTTAAAGGCTGAATAAAAGGCGATATATATCCAATATATATTTGATTATTTGTGAACACAGTCATCACAGAGAGCGGCCTGCGCGGCGATTTATTTAGTTAACGCTCATTTTTGCAAGGTACTACTGCATTTATCAGAAAACGAGATATATCAATGGAAAGCTAATACAATTCTGCTTCTATTGATATCTTCCATGTAATATGTTGTCCCACAAAGTTTTACATGACGATGCGTTTAAGTGAATTTTAAGTTCATGCGTATTTTTTCAGAGTCTCATAATGGCCTTTATTTAATGTGTTTACTTGTGTTTTATGTGATAATCTTATAGAACAAACATTTTTCCCAAGATAACAGTATATCCTTTATACATGTATAACATGATATACTGCGGGGTCATGCCTTGAGAACTTCCCTAGGTCTTGGGTGAACGAAGAGGCCCTGGCGTTAAGATGGCGCCCAGTAGCGTTTAACATAGGGCCCATGAATGGCGTTACCCTCTTTCATATAGATACTCTAGCAACCCCTAGTGATTACTAGCCAGTAGACTGTGAAGTGGTAAAAGTAAAGAAAAACACTAAAAGAGACAAAGACTTAATTGTGAATGAAAAAGTAACAAGTATAGACAGAAACAATAGGAATACAGAAGTATTAAAAATAAACACTAATAGAAAGTCTTGAGACATTTTTTTTTTTAATTGTAGGTGTTTAAGAGTCTATAGACATTTTTTTGTTTTAATTGTAGGTGTCAAATTAGTTTGCGGAATTGCAGAATTGCGGAATTGCTATTGCGAAAAGGCCTATCTTTAAAAAAGTTGGCGGAATTGCGATTGCGGACTGGTGCAGGTCGGAATTGCGAGAATTGCGATTGCGGAATTGGAAAAAAATTCGATGCCCACTTCTGGAAAACAGACAGAAAACAACGTACTTGACGAATTTTAAGTGTATCTGACAGATTTTTTTTATTTTTTTTTCGATATGGTATATACTTTCTTTTCTTTATGGGTGCAGCAAGAAAGCAGTGGGCCCTTTCCAGAGAACTTTGCACACGTCTCCGACCGATATGGCAACGAGAAATGTGTGTAAAACGTTTCTGCGTCTGACGAGGGCAGATTGTGTGATACAGAGTGTGTCCCCTAACGTGACGTTATCAGCAATATTCACGCGGCGGCTGGAATGGGGCTAGATTTTTTCTCCGCGCTGTATACAAAAGTAGTGTTTTAGAGATATAAGGCGTGGAAATTAATTGTTTTTTGTGGATTAGGTGTTTTGAATTAACATTCAACATACCTATGAAAAGAAAAAAAAGAGTCTGGACGATTACTTTAAGAAAGACACTCAGTTTATCAACGGCAGATATGACTGTGTATGCGTATACTGATGCTTCCTGCATGTCTGTCATGCCCGAGTCAGTTGTATTGTTTTTTCATTCCGTTACAGTGTGGCTTGCAAATGTGTTGTTACCCTGATCAATTTTCCCGTTAGGGAATGGATGAGTATCTAAATCGGAGACAAACTTCGGAAAAATAAAATTAAGTATTCATGTTCTAGGACGGCTTGGTAAACGGTTTTATCTAAATCTGACGTCTGATTACTGACATGTATTACCTTAACCCTAGAACACAATCGTGGAGTCAACCTACGGGAACACAATCGTTGGGTTATATGTGGCAACTAGCCGCAAAGCGCCCTCCGGGCGGCCTTTTTGGCTAGCTCCTGCGGAGGGCTATTGGTGGGCCTTCGGCCCACCACCTGTGTTTGGTGGGCCTAGGGCCCACCAAACACAGACTCTCCAGATAGCCCCTTCTAGCTTTCCTGAAATCATGGATGTAGAAATGTATGTATTAACGCCAAACCCATTCACATCACCCCCAACCCATTCACTCACCCATTACCCATCACCCCCCACCCACTCACTCACCCATTAGGGCTATTGGTGGGCCTTCGGCCCACCACCTGTGTTTGGTGGGCCTTCGGCCCACCAAACACAGACTCTCCAGATAGCCCCTTCTAACTTTCCTGAAAATCATGGATGTAGAAATGTATGTATTCCCCCCACCCATTCACTCACCCATTACCCATCACCCCCCACCCATTCACTCACCCATTACCCATCACCACACACCCATTCACTCACCCATTACCCATCACCCCCCCCACCTATTCCCTCACCCATCACCCATCACCCCCAACCCATCACCCCCCACCCATTCACTCATCCATCACCCCACACCTATTACCCATCACCCACCCATTCACTCACCCATTACCCGTCACCCTACATCAAGGTTTCCTCAATTCTCGCAACCCACATTTTTTTTTCACAATTCTCGCTAATAGGCTGCTAAAAAAAAGAAAAAAAAAGTGATCGGATCATCTCATAAGTGGGCTTAAAACCTTCCCCTGGTCGAGCTGGTTCCAAAACTGTGACATATGATGGGATTCCGCCACGGGGGGCGGCACCTATCGCGGACAGACAGACAGACAGACAAACAGACACAACTTTCGCTTATATTATTATAGATAACTTTGAAAATTAGAAAAAAAATCATTGTAACTTACAGAGTTTATTGATAGTATTTTTAACTAATAGTACAAGTCTTTTTGAAGATATCATTGTGTTTCTAAGCCTGAACAAAAAGTTAAGGACACATAAAAAAAAATACTGGAAAAACAAGTGAAAAACACATAAAAACAAGTTTCTGGAAACTGTTGCACAGCTCCGCCATATTTCATCATAGGGAGCTCTGGCTGGCCCACACCGAGTTTAGATATCCCCCTAGATGCTGCAGCCCCCCAGGTGTTAAGGACCACGGTTTGTATGGTCCAGACTGTAAAGGAATGGGTATGTTTCAGAAAAAGAAAAAAAATTATAATAATAATCATTCTTTTAGGCGGATGAGAGTGGGAAGTAAAGCTTAAATATAAGCATATATATGTTAACAGAAGATAACAAGAGAAATAGGAAGAGAATTGCAGGATTTACATATTATATTATACTTACATGTGGGAGGGGCGGCAGGCAGCATGAGCAGTGACCTTCGACTCCTTCTGGGCGGCACTACACTTCTACACACTACACTTGAGGGGGAAGCCTCGTGTCATGAGGGCGTTTGGGGGTACTGGAGGGACCTGGTTGGGGCTCAGCAGGGCCTGATTGGAGTGGAGTACTGGGGGAAATAATATTCAAGCTTTTCCTTGGGGTTGATGATGTATGGGGGCGAAAGGAAGATGCCAACAACATCGGCATCCTCTTCCACCTTCTCGATCCGCTCCTCACTTTCTTCTCCACTTTCATCATCACCCACGCTGCCACTAGTTTCACTGCAGTGTAATCATCTGTACCCGTGTCAGAGGAACTTAGCACACCAGGCAAATTTACATAGAGTTCCCTCTCCGCAGAGATGTTCAAATTGTACTCTTGCTTTATCTGAGACGCCATGTTTGATGCTCCCAACAATATTGTTTTGTCCTTTATAATGCTATTTCACTGAAAAAAATATAATTAACAAAAAGTAGTACGTACGGATATACTGCGTCATGCACCCCTATAACACAATCCTTGACCCATATCCGGCAATTGTGGTAATAAATAAACCGTACTAATGCTAGCGGCTCAAAAAAAAACTCTTAACACACTCGGCCCAGGCATAAACTGAGATACCATGGGCGGTGGAGACAATCAGTCCCCTGAGACAAAAGAGGGGGGAGGGGAAACACGCGCAAACCACATCTGGCCGCACGATTGTGTTCTAGGGTTAAGGGAATTGCGAAGCTGAGGACCTGGTGCTGTGTTCAGTTCGCTTCAAGCAGGGGCCCCACGCTGCACCAGTGGTCGGGGGTCGCACCCAGGAACTGGTACGAATACACCGGAAACGCTGAGCTAAACGCCGCTGTGGGGTACAAGGCAGGAAAAATTATTGCAATTAGATATATGCTGTTTATAGTACAGTAGAGTATAGTATAGTATAGTATAGTTTATTAATATCTACATTATATTTTGTTACATTTAATGATGAAGTTTAAGAATGTATCAAATATTTCAGCAGTCTTTTATTTTTCTATATGTGAATGCTGCAATGCATGTGTAAAAATAGGCTACACTTATCGGGAAAAGAAACTAAATTCCCATTCAACTAACAGACGGAACACATGCAGAACATGAGAATGTTCCAAGGGCCAAGAGTTCCAGCCAGCTCAAGCAGGTCCTCAAATGTTGACATTATAGGGGCGGAGTCTTGTCTTTCTTCCTGCA